>JAKUCV010005435.1:2797-16386 GCA_028386065.3 Turnera subulata
TTGAATGTTCTCCAGTTATGGATCTGTTTTTGCAATAATAATATGCATGTTTACTTTGAGCCTTTTCCATTTATTATCTCATTTACGCCCACAGGCACAAATAATTATACTGTCTTATTCGCTTCAGGGAATAAATCTGAGTCAATTCATTTGGGATCCATAATAATTCATTTTATTACTGGGGGTGTCTGTACTCGCGTAAATATACGATCTTTTAGATCATGTTAAAACATGCGTTCTTCAGGAACATATTCGAATTTATGCTCTTCTGGAGCGTGTTAATCATTTTTTCATTTCGAAATGTCATAATATGTTATATTGACATCCACACACATATAATTCTCCCCTTGTGGATGTCAATTTTGCATTGTCTTCGAGACTGAAGCTTCAAGCATTATTCTAAGAAACAATTATAAAGTACTGAAAAGTAAATAAAAATAAATTGCAATGCGTAATAATTTAAACTGAACATAAAAATAAATTGAATATAAAATGAATTGTTAAGCAAGTATAATATCCACCTTCTAGTGGTCATCTAATTGCCATCTTCTGGTGGTAATAATGTTTATTTTCAATTTTTCTTTGAAGGATCTTCAGGATCTTTTGAACGGTAAGACTTCCAGTCTTCGTTGTATTTTTCTTTTCCCGAGTCTTCTGGACTCTTTCATTTAGTCTTTCAGACTATTCTCATTTAAATGTATTTTCGCATTTAATGCCCATTATAAATTTCTTCTAGAAATTTTAAGGGCCTCAAATTCAAATAACATAATTGAATATGTAAATGCTTAATTAAAATAAACAAGCAAGGGGCATTTAATTACCCCAAGTAAAATAAATGACAGGAAATTAAATGATGGGCCTAGTATGAGCCCATATTAAGCATAAAATTAAAGGCAAGATAATTAAATACAATGAGCCCTTTTATAGCCCAATTAAAATTAAATTGCTGAAAAATAAATGCAATGGGCCTTTTTATTAATTAGCCCAATAAAAATTAAATTATCGCAAATTAAATACGATGGGCCTTATACGAGCCCAATAAAATCGCAAAGAAATAGGCGGCTTAGCCAGCCAATAAATGAATAATGGGCCCTTTTAATAGCCCAATCGGAATTTAAATAAAAACAGAAAATATGCTTACTCGATAAATCTTTCAGCAATAACATATATAATACGCTTATACGATAAAGGCGGCTTAGCCGGCCAAAAAAATAAATAAATATAACGGCCTTCCGGGCTTTGCTAAGAAAAAAAAAATCGAGGCGTCGGAACACTTCTGGGTTCGACGGATTCCGGCCAAAAACACTATTCACGGTCTCCGGAAATTACTATTCACGGTCGTCGGAAATTTATATTCAACGTGCCGGATAATTTTCTGAGGCATCAAATTCCGGCCAAACACTTCTGGGTTTGCCGGATTCCGGAGAAAGTCGCTATTCACAGTCGCCGGAAATTACTATTTACCGTGCCGGAAATTACTATTCACGAGGCCGGTTTTACTATTCATCGTCGGAATCTGGCCAAAAACACTGTTCACCAGCCAAAAACTAATTTTCTGGACTCACCGTGAGCTCACAATACATTCAATTCCCAAGATCAACATTAATTAAACATTCAATCACTCAAAAATAACATTAATTAAACATTAATATATTCGTTTAGGGCAAAATTGAGAATATAAATTACTTAAGGACTGAATCGCAGGGACTTACCTGTATAAAACAAAACATCAGGGATGCTCCTCCTCCTTCATCCTTCTGTTTTTTTTCTTTCCTTTGCTTTTTTTTTTTTACAGATTGGGCTGTGAACAGTACCGACCCTTTTTTTTTTGCGGGCTGGGCCGTGAATAGCACCAGCCCAGGCCTGTCCAGCCCGGCCCAGAATCCTTCAGCCCACCAGACGCGGGTTATACCCGACCCGGCTGCAGAAACGGGCCGGGATCGTCTTCAACCCTGGTCGACCCGTCCGTCGAAACGGGTCGTGACCCGACCAAACACGGGTCTGGTCTCATCGACGACGGCGGCGGCGACGCAGCTGCGCGGGAGAGATGCCACGAGGCGACACGTGTGGCGGCCGACGCTGCTGGCATAGTTGACGGCGGCGCGGGGAAGAGAATCCACGGGTTTCTCGTCGGGTAAAGGCCTCTCGGCGGTGCTTCAGGCGGCGAGGAAGGCTGGGGTTGGTGCCGGTGAGTCGGCCACGGGATGACGAGCAGACAGGTGGCGGCAGTGTGGCGAGTGGTGGCCGGAAATGCTTACGGATGAACAGTGCCGAGGGTGGTGCACTGTTCATCGTCTTCTCCCTTTCGTTTTCTGTTTCGGTTTTCTTTATTCTTTTTCAGCCTATTTTTGCACTGGAAATCGTCATGCTCGGGGTAGAAGACGATTGTGCTGATAACGTGTTAAGAATAAATCATTGATGGTTAATATTTGATGAAGAAAAGATAGAGATGGGAGGAAGAAAGGTGGAACTGAGCTCGGTATATTCAGCTCATTCAGTTTCATTCATCTCTCTATATATATATACAGGGGTAGGTGGAATAGTATTATGCACAGTGACATACATATAATAAATATGTTTTATAACAGTATTTTTTTCTGGAGCAAATATAAGACTATAGTATAAAGTACAGGAGGGTAGTCTATTCAATTAATTTAATGATTATTTTTTAATATAATAAAGGGTAACTCAATTGAATAAATTTTTAACGAGAAAGATCTCAAAATTTTGATCTCTAGCTATTCAATTTTCTCAAATTTTTTTTATCTCTAGCATCCGGGAATCCCAAAAATAAAATTTTTCATTGCTCTTGAATTTAAAAAAAAAAAAAGGAAAAAACACTTTTGAACCGAACCGCCTAGGAACAAAGTCCTATTCCAAATCAAACTCGGTTTGACCGACCAGACCTTACCATAATCTATTTCCTACAAGATTACGTTTCCCCCTACCTTGTACTAGTATATATATAGTCCCCTGGCTCAGCCTCTGCTCCTCACAATCCGCAGTAGCACTCCCTAGCCGCTTCTTGTTGTTGGTTGTTTTTTTTTTTTTTCTCTTCTCATAAAAAAAAACACAACTAGTCGTAGGGTTTCTTCCTTCCTTAACAATGATGCAAGACCAGAAGATTGTGAGGCTGGAGGAAGGATGGGGGAGTATGGAGAACGGCATCGCGAAGCTGAAGAGGATTCTGGAAGGAACCGAGAGGGAGCAGTTCAACTCAGAAGAATACATGAATCTCTACACAACAATCTACAACATGAGTACCCAGAAGGCCCCCCACGATTACTCCACACAGCTTTACGACAAGTACCGGGAAGTAATCCAGGACTACACCAATGAAACAGTGCTCCCTTCCATCAGGGAGAAGCACGGCGTGTTTATGCTCAGGGAGATCGTGAAGAGATGGGTTAACCACAATATCATGGTTCGATGGCTGTCACGGTTCTTCCATTACCTGGACCGTTTTTTCGTACCCCCCACGATTACTCCACACAGCTTTACGACAAGTACCGGGAAGTAATCCAGGACTACACCAATGAAACAGTGCTCCCTTCCATCAGGGAGAAGCACGGCGTGTTTATGCTCAGGGAGATCGTGAAGAGATGGGTTAACCACAATATCATGGTTCGATGGCTGTCACGGTTCTTCCATTACCTGGACCGTTTTTTCGTTAACAAGAGAAGTCTCCCTCCACTCGGTGAAGCCGGGCTGAATTGCTTTATAACCCTGGTTTTTGAGGAAGTGCGTGCCAAGTCCAAAGACGCGGTCTTGGACGTGATTGGTAAAGAACGGGAGGGTGAACAGATAGACCGTGCTTTGTTAAAGAACATGCTTGATATATTTGTGCGGGTCGGGAAGAACAGTATGGATAGATACGAGAACGATTTTGAAGAACACTTTCTCAGGGATTCTGCTGCTTACTACGCTTCAAAGGCTGCGAATTGGATTGTGGAGGACTCCTGCCCGGATTACATGATCAAGTGTGAGGAGTCCTTGAGGAAGGAGAAGGAGAGGGTTGCAAATTATTTGCATTCTAGCACTGAGCCAAAGCTGGAGGCGAAAGTGCAACACGAGTTGTTGGTCGTTTATGCTACCCAGCTCCTCGAAAAGGAGCAATCTGGGTGTCCTGTCTTGCTTAGGGATGATAAGGTGGACGATCTCTCCAGGGTGTATAGGCTTTACAGTAAGGTAACCAACGGTTTGCAGCCTGTCGCCGCTATGTTCAAGAATCATATCACTAATGAAGGGAAAGCCTTGATCCAGCAAGCTGAAGACCAGGCTTCCAATGGAGGTGGAGTACAGGAACAGGTCCTCATCAGGAAGATTCTGGATCTGCATGACAAGTATATGGAGTATGTGAAAGTCTGTTTCCAAGACCATACATTGTTTCACAAGGCATTGAAGGAGGCTTTCGAGATTTTCTGCAACAAAACTGTCGCTGGCGGTTCAAGTGCGGAGCTGCTGGCAACATTCTGTGACAACACTCTCAAGAAAGGTGGCAGCGAGAAACTGACCGATGAAGCTATTGAAGATACATTGGAGAAGGTGGTCAGGCTGCTTGCATATATCAGTGACAAGGACCTCTTTGCCGAATTCTACAGGAAAAAGCTTGCACGCCGGCTTCTCTTTGACAAGAGCGGTAACGATGATCATGAGAGGAGTATTCTTACAAAGCTAAAACAGCAGTGTGGTGGCCACTTCACTTCCAAGATGGAGGGGATGGTGACAGATTTGACGTTAGCAAAGGAGAATCACGCAAGCTTTGAGGAATATCTTGCGACCAATAAACAAGTTGCTCATCCTGGGATTGATCTATCTGTTAGTGTCCTTACCACTGGATTCTGGCCTACTTATAAATCCTCTGAACTCAACCTCCCGGCGGAGATGGCTAGAGGTGTGCAGGTTTTCAAGGAATTCTACGACCAAAAGAGCAAGCACAGAAAACTCAGTTGGATCTACTCGCTTGGAAATTGCAATATTGTTGGCAAGTTTGATTCAAAACCTATTGAGCTGATTGTGACACCTTACCAGGCTGCTACCCTGCTGCTTTTCAACAATTCAGATAGGCTCAGTTACTCAGAGATTGCGGCTCAGTTGAACTTAAACCAGGATGACTTGGTTAGAGCGCTCCACTCCCTGTCCTGCAACAAGTACAAGATTCTCAAGAAAGACCCAGCCTCAAAGACGATTTCTCAATCCGACCACTTTGAGTTCAACAGCAAGTTCACTGACAAGATGCGGAGGATCAGAGTCCCTCTTCCTCCTGTGGACGAGAGGAAGAAAGTTGTTGAAGATGTTGACAAAGACAGACGATACGCCATTGATGCTGCTCTTGTGAGGATCATGAAGGGCAGGAAAGTCTTGGGCCATCAGCAACTAGTCTCGGAGTGTGTGGAGATGTTGAGCCGCATGTTTAAGCCAGAAATCAAAGCCATCAAGAAGAGGATAGAAGATCTGATTTCCCGAGACTATCTAGAAAGAGATAAGCAAAATCCAAACACGTTTCATTACTTGGCTTAGGCTTGGGTGCTTATGGAGCCTTACAAGTTTTACATTACGCTGTTATTGTTGTAGTTGCTTTTCAGTTTGCTTTTATTTAAATGCAATGTTGGCTGGTGTGATCTTAAGTCGTTGGATTCATCATGGGAATAAAATGGAAGTAATATCAGTATCCAATTTCTATATGCAATTTCGTTTACTTTTCATAGGGGTCGCAAATCTTATACTGGAAACTTTAATGATCTAAGATCTATGAACACAATACAAACACAAAACACTAAAAATTGTAGTTACCGCGTCTAGAAATTCTGTAAATTTCTGGTTTCCCCTGGCATTAGAAGCTAGAAAGTTATCAATGATTCCCCAAAGGAACAACTTAGCTCCACGTATCTTCATTTCCTACCTAAGTAATTACAAAGAATTGGACTCAACTATCAGAGATCGCTACCTATAGGTCAGAGAATAATCTGTAGTTTAGCAAATTTACTTCTCCTACAGACTAAGGAGATTTGATATCAAATTCCAGCCCATCCAAGTTTTCTTATCAGATGGATTCGCAAAGTTAAGCTGAAACATCTCCTTGCTAACATGCTCCCCTGATTCACAGAAGCCAACAAGCTTTGCAACAACTTCGGCACTCTCTTTTATGTGTTGCATGTTTAGAGGGTCTGTCCACAATTTGTTCACCAGTTGCAACCTCCTTTGTTTCCCTCCTGGGGGAACTTCCCACTTTGTATACAGCATTTCTCTTTCCTCTGGTGTTAGCTTTGAGTTGACCCTCTTTGCCAAATAGTCTCTTTCTTGCTTCAAAGCCTTAATGCTGCAACGAACCGCAGGGAACAAAAAAAAGGTTAGCACATAATATGATTGGCATTAGGTACACGTTGCTTGATTCATTCTTAGTCAGAAACTAGGCTGCTGAAACAATACACAACCAAGAGTTTAGAGACCTAGATACCTTGATGAGACAGAACTAGCAGGATCATCGCCTAACAGTGCAGGGCTTGCATTTCCAAGTTCCGCTAAATGTTGCTCCAACCAAGTCAAACGTCTGAGCTCAACTTCCATGTATATCTGATCAGATGGGTCTCCTCTGAACAACAAATAAAACTGTGTCCGGTGTATAATTGAGACATGGCACAAATGCCATAACATAATGATTTGCCTTCTCTGATCCTCAAAAAGTAAGTCCCATGGCATGGGAGACTCGAGCTTATCATCTGTCTCCATTGCTGCATTCTCATTAGCCTCTAACTCCAGCACCTGATACAAGATGAAAATTTAACATTTATTCAACAGGAGATCCATATTATCAATTGGCTTCGCCATAGTACAAAAACGACATAGCAAAAGAAGCAGTAAGGAAGCAAAAGCACCACGCATGCAAATGTTGGGTAATTGGGGTAAGCTTCTGTGTCAAGCACAAAAGATTCCATTTTCCCATAGCTAAAACTACACATTTCTGGTGCATAATCATGAGCAGATGATCATCATCATATATATGCTTATCGCACCAACTGAATGCACGTAGATCCAAGTCCAGCAAGTGACAGACAATACCACATGAAGAAAGAAAGCAAAAAATTCGATCTCACCTGGCAAACCAAAAGCTGTTTTTGATATTGGAGTTTTGCCACCCTTTCTTTCAGCTCAGTCACATAATCTCTGATACTGCGTATGTTCTCCTCCGCAGCATGCTTGAACATCCTCTGGATTTTTTTCACATTGATTGAATTGGACCCTGCGGCAGGAGTGGCCTCTCTTGAGATTGATTTTCCCGCCTTATTAATCTTCTGGGGAGTGGCTTCAATTTGCCCAGTCAATGTATTGCCATTAAATACATCACTGATTTGAGGGACCCTGTTCTCAGTCTCATTATCTGCTACTTCACGAGAAGCAGACAGAGGAGAACATGGCGACCGTATTATATTTTGCATGTTTGAACTGTTGCTTAATGGCAATGCAAAAGGAAATATTTTCTTCTTCTTTAATTGGGCCTTGCCATCAGGAGTATCATCAGGACTTGGAAAAGAGGAAACCAGCATATCTATAGATTTCTGAACATTATCAAGCTTCCTTTCCAAAGATGCAATGGTGCTTTCTTGAGAGTTCAATCGATTGAGCTCTTCCTTCAGGTTGGCCCCATCTCCAACTATAGTTTCTTCAGCAACGGAGCAACCCACTTGCATGTCTTTGATTTCAGAAAGCATCCTGGCTACTGTTTCGGCAGTTGCTTGACTCCCCAATCTGTGAGAGGCAAAATCTTTGTGAAGTACTTCAAGTGCACGATTTGCTTCTTCACCCAGTTGCCTTTGGCGCTGCTCAATTTTGCGTATTTCTTGGACAAGCATTGATGGATCTTGAGAAGTGATTGACTGCCTAATCAGAGCCCGTCTTCCCATTGCGTTTCTTGTTTCTGAAGTAGTTTTACCCAAAATTGGTGTACCATCAACAGAAAAGGAGAGACACCTAACTACTTGAGAGGAGGGACCACTTTCATTTAGACCCTGAAAATGTCACGAGTTAGAGACAAATAAAAGAACTGGAGATACAAACAAATGGGTCGTCAGTGTAAACCTTCTGCTCCTTGTGTGCTCTTCTTTCCAGTTCCAGTTGGGACTGCGCAAGGTCTCTCTGGCGCTTCAGCTCTTTCATCTCCTTCTCCATCTGCAATTGTGAAGTTGCTTTTTTTGAACAATCATATAAAGATGGAAGCCAAGCATATGAATTTTTCAAGGTTGTTTTCTTTCCAGTTGAATAGCAAGAACCAAACATTCATAGTTATCCTTGTTGCCTTTCTCAGAGAAGAACAACAATCTCCTGTATATGTTTCTGATGCCTATACTGTGTTCAACATATTGAAAACGTAGGAAGGAATTCCTAGAGAATTCGAGCTTGAGGTTTTTCAGCAACCAGCAAATAGTCTACTAATATTTGACCGAATTCTTAGTGTCACCAGATGGATTAATTTGAAAATTCTTCTTATCATGGTTTAGCCCTTGAAAATGAAGTTCACTTCGAGCATTCTAACAACTAACATTCCACCCAAAAAATAACAATTTACCTTTTCAATTTTGATATTCTTCTCCATTAGTAAAGACTTCAAATGTGAAGCAGAAGAAGGCTCTGGACTTCGAAGCTCAGCTTCAAGTCTGGCTACCTCCTTCTGCAAATGCTTAACTAACCTTTTTTCTGAAACAACCTGAAACAGCCAGAGTATATCATTAGAGCACCTTCTAAAGGTATCAGCACAAAATATAACCATATAGATATAGCTTCTATACTAAATGTCATGAAAATATAAAAGCAACAAAAAAACATGCATGCCAGCGTGCGCATATATGATCTAAACCATATTCCAAGAAAGCGCGCATGCAATTTACAGTTGTAGAGTAATATGGTATAACCACTAATATTTTCAAAGGTTGTTGCAAATTGCTGGTATATCTACCATGTATATCCATTGCGAAGGCGAAAAAGCATATGTTTTCTGAAGAAACGTATCTCTTTTCAGTCATGAAAAGAAAAAAGGAAAAAGAAAGTATTTGTGAGTTACAACTAACTTACCATGTTTACATGTGCACTGTTGGTAACTTCTTTTGCACTCGTTGCAAAGGTTAGCGTATTCCTTGTTTGCTCCACATGACTTAAGGCTGGACTCATGGTGCATATAATTGCCGTGCGAGCATTACCCCCCAGAGAATGCTGCAATATCCGTGTGAGTTTAGAGTCTCTGTATGGTATATGGCCACTCCGCTTTCCACCACTGCAAAAATCCAATGTAATAACACAATAAATGTAGCTCGAAGATAACAGATCATTATATAACTCACTATTTGCTAATTCGTTCAAAACTTAAACCTAGAGTGTAGTGAAAGCATAATATTTCACTGACCTCAGCTTTCTTATAACTGTTGTCAATGTTAGCAAACTACGGTTGATGTGACTGCCTTCCTTCAATCGGGTGCCATCCGCATTCGTTTGAGACGTCCGTTCACTTCCAGCGAGGTCCACAAGATTCTGAAAAGAAGAAAGCACTTACAGAGAATATTGTAGAGCCAACAGTTTAAATTATTTTGGAAGCATGTTTGTACAGCATACCAAGCTTGCGAGAAAAGACTTCACACGCCCTGAACTTTCTCGGAGACTGCTCTCAATGGTCTGCAAAAGTTAACAGGTCAAAGATGTATCATAAGAACAGTTACTGTGTACGGGAAAAGAAAATTTCTATGCCCGCAACAACATCCAAGTCTTGAAAGATCCGGTCAAACATGAGCTAATTTTCCTTCTGTTTTCAATATCAGAACAAAACTTGGAATTGTAAATAAAAATTAAACAATTGTACACAAATTCAGAAATGCTTTCACAAGCGTTAAATCGGTTATGAGAATAGCACCGCATAAACAAATTATCAACTAAGCTCACCAGCCGTATTATCTGATGTGATCTTGAGCTTTTGTCATTTAATGCCGTTTCTCCAACTTGCCTTTGAGCTGCAGAGGAAAAAACAATAGATATGACTAAAAAATTGAATTGGGAAAACATGACATAATGACTCTATTAGTAAATGAGGCGTTCGCTCTGCTCTAAATTTCACTCAATTTACTGAAGTATACATAGGCATTTGGTAATCAGCAGACATCTTGAGCACATGCTTATGGTAATACAATCTCTTTTGTTCAGTTTGAATGTATTGTAAGCTAACAGCCTCAGCCAGAACGGCCACCTACAAAGACAAACAGTTAATTAGTTACCTTCACAAATTCCAATCAGATGCCTCAAATGCTGACTGTCTTTGACGACTTCTTCAACTAACTTTTCAACAATAGTCCCTTTCTGTTATCCAAAAGATAGAAAAAGAAAGTCAATTGAAAAAAATGAACAAGAAAAACTTCTCATTGCTCAACATCGTTCAAAAATATCCATACCTCAGGATCGTCCAAAAGGCGAAGGGGACCAGATTCCCTATTCAGAAGGTCTATAACAGTCTCATTGTATATCTCCAGGGCAGATAATTTTAGTACGTATTCCCTCTCCTGAGTCTGTAGAACAGAAAATGTTAGACAAATGAACAAAAACATACTGAACACGATGACCTCCTAATATCAGCAGCCGAATCCTTTCTATTTTTCTCTCGGTTATATTAGCTCATTATTGACATTAAGAGCCATTCCCGAAAAACATTGGAAACTAAACATCAAGAACCTAAAAATAGTGATGAGTGCCACTACCTATTTGAGATGATGGTGGTGCAATACAGACATTGACCATGGTTCAAAAGGAACATATTGCAAGCAGCAACAGAATATCTCAAGGAGAAAACAAAAAGAACAGTTGAAGAATCCAGTAAAGAAGCGGGACTCACATTTTTTATGTGCTCGTAAATGTCCTGAACAGCATTCTCTGTGATCCCTCTCATTGTAAACGTCTTACCGCTACTGGTTTGCCCATACGCAAATATTGTAGCTGCAAGAAGTCAAAAAAAATGCATTCAACCAATTATCCTAAGAAAGGCAGACTCATCACAACGAGAAACAAAACAGTAACCACTTCGCTTTGCTAAGTAAACATCCAGTTACCAACTGACCATTAATTCCAGTAAGGGCCGACAAGGCAACATTCTTAGCCCCTTCTTCATATACTATCTGCGTCGAGCAAGTAGGATCAAACACCTTGTCTGCCACACATTAACAGACCAGTTTAAGAAACAATGCCATTACTAGCTACTTTTCTCGGCTAACACTGATTATAAGCTTAACTTAACAAAATTAACATCAAATCGCAAATCCAAATGCCAGAGTACTATGCAAAAACTAGAACAAGGAAATTAATCGAAGATATCTGTACCAAATGTGTAAGACGAGGCAGGTTTCTCTTGACTGGGGTTCTTGAACACTACGGTGTGATCATCGGGACAATCCCAAGCTATCAGATCATACAACGCCTGTTCCCGCCGGCTCAGAGGCCGCACCCGTACCGTGACCAGGATCTTCTCCTCCCTGACCCTAGGTCCGCCGCCGCCTGGAGTGGCCGACGGCGTCCTCTGCACCTTAGACGCCGGCGTCATCGGAGTTGCAACCATTTCTCTTCAGTTAATTAGTGCTTCCGCTTGCATCCAGAAACTGCACCGTTTCGTAAGCTACAGGTATACGGTTTGTAGGTGATTATCCAAACAGAAACAAAATTAGGAAACTAGAAGTAGCAACTATTAAGTTCAACAAGATTTGAGGAGGTCAAGAAGTGAACTCGGCGGCGTGATTTTGTTTCCTTTTCTAGAGATAATCCAACAAAAAATCACCTGAAGAAGCAGAACTCTAAAAATAGAAAGAAAGAAAAGAAAGAAAGGAAAGCGATAAGAATCGTAACATACCTCAACCAAGAGAGAGAGAGGGAGATGGCGGTGCCGGCGGCGTGACGTGGAAGACGGCCGTGAAATGAAAAAAAATGGAAAGACGGAGCACAAGTAACCGCCGCTAGTTTGGCTGGCGATTGGGGGAGGGAAGCAAAAGTTGATGCGATTGGAAGTTTTGTTTTGGTGATTTGTTGTGACTCGTGAAGGGGAAGGGGAAGAGAGAGAAGGGAGAGAATGTGTAACGGCTACTTGTTCTGTTTGTTTTTAGTGCTTTATTATTATTTCGATATTATTTTCCGTTTAGAGCGCGCTCTTGGGGAAAGTATTAAAATAATATTTTGAATTGGGCTGCGTCTCGTGACTGGTTTGGCTCCAGGTTGACGATGCTGGGTTACGTTGTGGAAATTGGTACTCAAAGGAAAGGCCCTCACTTCATTCTGTATTTGACTACTTGTTTTTCGTTTCCAGCAAATACTACGTACTATTTTATTCTAGCAGAGGGATTATTATTTTATTTTATACGTGCAGATTATGGACATTAAAGCTTTTTTTTTTTGGCATAAACACTAAACAGATTCTCCTATTGGATCTGATGACAAAATTTTGTTTTAGGATTTAAAATTTGAAGTCATTACTCGAAAGAATGAGATGATATATCTTGGGGGATAATTTGATACGGTGCCTTTTATTTGCAAACATATATAGGGTTGGTTTTGATCGGGTAGTTCACATTTTATTTTGGTAAAATTTAGAGAGGCTTGAAATAAAGAAAATAAATAACGCCTGTAAATAAGAGAGGGGGAACTGATCAGAAGGAACTTTATTATAGAATTATATTGACAAATATTAATTGAATATATTTCTTTTTCTTTTGGTTTGGTCAACACAACACGAACTCGGCATATCTATTTCCACGAATATATCGATTTGATGTAATATTTTTTCCCAAAAGTTTCTTTGCTTATCATACTGATACTGGTCGTAAATTAAGTTTCCCTTACTTGTTGCAACATGCAAGCAATCATCTTTATATGGGCTAATATGGGATAAAAAAAATATATATATATATATATGGGCTAATAAAATAGACCACCAGGCTACACAAACAAAGCCCGATTCTTCCGAGCGCTTTAGAGGCCCAACTCCTGGGGGTCAACATCTAATAAAGAGACACTAAATTAATTGTTTGATATGTTATAAATGGAGTGTTTTATAACTTATGATGATTAATCTTTGGTAAAGAAAATGACGAAGAAGATGAAGAAGATGGAGGAGAGATCGGAGAAATAAGGAGCAGATTTTTTCATCGCACTATTATTTCTATTATATAACACATATATATATAATAAGGGGGATACTGTATTTGTATATATAACAATGACATACATATTAGTATTTATACATATTTTATAACACTTCCCTTAGATGTCATTTTGTTGTTGGTAGAATACGCTTTGTGAGTACTGCCTCATTAAAAACCTTACCAAGAAAAACCCAGTGGGATAAAAACTTGGTGAAGGGAAAAAGAGTGCAGTGCGTATTCTACTCCCCCTCATTTTGACCTCCATTGATTGCTTGATATCGTTGCATGCCAATTCGTCCTTGTCAGCTTCTGGTGACGTGTATTATGTCTGATCACTTTTGGGTACTTCATCACTTCAATTGGACAGAGTTAGCAGCATAATCTTCATAATTTTGTCGTTGGAGCGTCTATCTTCCCATCTTGCTTTTGTAGGCC
>JAKUCV010005436.1:0-57924 GCA_028386065.3 Turnera subulata
CGCTGTGCATATTGTTATTGTTGTTGGGACATTGGGCCAGTTTTATTATTATTAATTATTGTTGATGTTGGGCCGTAGGGCCATATTGTTGTTTATACTTGTGGGCTGTTGAGCCAGGGTTATGCCTTATACACTGTATGCTAGGCCTTGTTGGGCTGGGTTGTCACAGTTCCGGCACGTGTTTACTGTGTATGGTAAACACGGGTCGGGGCGCTTCAGGGTTGAAGTTGGGGCAATTTTGCGTTGCTAACGCGCAAACGACGTCGTCTCAGACGTCTATATGTTCAGCCAACGCATGTTTTTGCTTGGTCAAAACCAACAATACTTTTGTTTTATTGTTTTGGCTTTGCCAAAACCTCGTTGTATTGGATAAAACAATAATGGATCTTGTGTTTTATATACAAACATAATTTTTTATTTATGAAAAAATATAATTTAAGAAAATTCTTTATAAATTATTATAAAAAATATCAATAAAATCTAATTAAAATTTTAAAACACCTTTGATGGGAAAAGGATAGATTTTTTTTAATTTTAATTAGTAAATTATTGAAATATAGGTAAATAAATATCTTGGCAAAATATTAATAATAATAATGACAGTAATAATAATAATAATGATAATAATAATAATAATAACAATAGTAATAATAATAATCAAAACTTTTGTGAAGAAAAATCAATATGGCAAGATTTATGTAGAATAAGTACTAGGACGTCGAACAAGTCTCGGTATCGGAAAGCAAGACCCAATAAACTGTAGAGAATTTATTAGGAACCCGGGGTGACTCTCGAAATCAAATTCCTTTGGTCGATTAATCGTAGAAAATTCTCGAAGTTAATTCCGAGTGGTAGAAATTACGATTGACAACGATAAAAATTTTGATTATCACTGTAAAGGTTAGAACGAAAATTTTACTTGGACCGTTACAAGTAAACCTTAATATGTAAGTTTTAGAAATTTTAAATTAAAATAATATTTTATTCTAGAGCCAAGCTAATACTGTGTCCTAGGACACACAAGCTTTTCTTACCTAAAACAAAACTCAAGCTAAATTGAAATTATAAGTTTTAATATTTCAAAACATGTTGAAATTAATTCAAAGCCATTTGGCTTCAATATCTACACAAATCCATTGCTCCCAAAATTATAATGAAAATTTGGTAGTGATTAGAGTTGAATTGTAATCTTTATTCTTAAAAAATATAAAGTAATCCTATCTTTTTTATTTCAAAAAATATGCAATACTAAAATTTAAAAAATTTAAATATTATAGAAAAATATGTTGTATAATTTTTGTAATTTTACAACACAATTGTAATATTTTATGGAAAAAGATGAAAATGATTAGTTAATTTTAATTTTAATTTCATGATTAAAAATGTAAGTATATGATAGTATATGTTGATCTATTCTAATTAGGAAAACAACTATTATAATGTTCTATTTTGGCGCAGGTACTTAATTTTGGGGAGGCGCGCTTGGATGCTTTTATGTAATTTTAGTTGGGGTCAATTCATAATTAAGATAAATTTTCACGATTCTTTTATAATTTTAAAAGATGTGAGACATTTTCATAAATTTAAAAATTCATAAGGACCATAATCTAAAAATACCAAAAACATAAAGTCAAAGAGGATGTGTTTATTGGTCCACGTCATCTCGGGTAAACTTACCGAGGATTTTGCCCAAGGTAGGATAGAATTACCCCTCATTAATTGCTTTCAATGTTCCATGCTTGCCTTTTGTTTGCTTTCTTGGGTACAGACAAATATCAGAATTAGTTCTGCCAAATTTCCCTCTTCATCGCTGGAAAAATCAGGAAGGATTCAAAACAAGGGCGGGAAAGAGATTCTACCTTACCAAAAGGTTGCTTCATTGATTGATTTAGACCAAAACGTATTCACTAATACTCCAGCATATTTGCCATTTACCATAAGTTTCTATCATTTACGAAAGAATTACACAGCATTACTAACCCCTACTTGCTTGCTTCCCCTTCCACTATACAAAACAAAATCTCAAGATAGCATTGGAACGAACAAAAAATACTGAAGGCAGAAAACAAATAGTGCCAGACTCAAAAAAGGCCAGGGAGAATATTTAGCAAATCATGCGCGGTTTTTTCATCAAGGGTTAGCTGCTCTTTACAGATCATCTTTACAAAGGATCCTCCTGGCCTTGTCCCTTTCCCAAGAGGGTAGCTTTTGCGAGTCAAGAGACAGCTTCCCGCTGAACCCTTCCAATGCTTCATTTGACAGGTAACTACCGTATTGCTGTTGCTGGTGGTGCTGTTGCTCTGCCCAAATCCGACCACTTCGGTTTCCAGCATCATACCCAGGTGTCGAGATGTAATTCGAGTCGATGAGCAGGTCCCCTTCGAGTATGCGGAGGACCTAATTCCATCAAAAAGAAACAGCAAAAGGCATAATGATAGTCAGTGTGACATCCTACTAAAAGATTGTAATAATAGAAGCAAAGTAGGAATCATAATTTGAAGACAATAAGATGCCATACAGTCATCGCACTGACAAGACATTGATAATAAGTCCATAGGAACTAGACCCCCTACCTCTTCATAATGTCAACTATTGTCTAGTAAAAGTTTGTTTATGTTAACTGTTCTTCCATGTTTCAAAAACTTTATAGAAGGACGCTTGTCTACCCAATGGGATAACCACTACGCAATCTATACACCTAACACAGCTTTTAGTAGAAGTTTCATTTTCACCTGTGACATCCGAGGCCGGGAATGAGGATCTCGCCGTATGCAGAGAGATGCTGCATGCAGCATGCAGTAAACTTCCTGCTCTGAATAGTTATTCCTTAGCCGTGGATCGATTAGCTCATCAACTGCATATTCTTCCAAGAGAGGACGAGCCTGTTCCATTTCAAGAAGCATGTGGATTAGAACATTGAACCATATGAGATACAGCCTGAAAATGTGACTTTGTTGCAAAGACTTATTTTCCTGATTGTGATAATCATGTATGTGCAATACTGTTCTAAATCTTGCTACAGAGACATCTACAATGAAGTCCTAAAGCTTACCCATTCTGTGAGACACTGCTGTCCCTTAGGCCGATTAAGATCAACTGCTTTTCTTCCAGTGACAAGCTCAACTAACACAACACCAAAGGAATATACGTCTGCCTTTTCTGTGATTTGACCACTTTGAGCGTATTCTGGAGCCAAATACCTGCAGTGCAGTAAAGAATCTTGTTAAACCTTGCCATTGCACTGAGAAGAAAGAATGTAGAAGCAATTTTGCCCAGAAAAGACAAGCAAATCAGCAATGCAAAATTACCCAAAGGTTCCTATAACTCTTGTTTCAACACCAGTATCTCCATCAGGTTGCCACCTTGCCAAGCCAAAATCTCCAACCTGGAAATTAGATAAGTTGAACTAAGGACTCTGGTAACATGGAGTGCGGGTGATTTTTAGCATTACATCTATTTAAAAGAGAGGAAACGATTTTCATACCAGTGGCTCAAAATCATGAGTGATAAGGATGTTGTTGGGCCTCATGTCACGGTGGACTATGCAACCTACTCTGCATTCTTCATGAAGATAGCGCAATCCTCGAGCAGCACCAACAGCAATCTTCTGCCGTGCAGACCATTCTAATGCCTCCTGATGACGTCCTGCAAATATTAACTTAATGTACATAAATAAAAGCCCAAGACAAAATAAGAACAAGTGTTATGCAATCATGAAGGATTAAGTGCAGGGAGAAAGAGAGTTATACCATATAAATGAGAATCAAGTGATCCATTGCATATGTACTCATACACCAACAACCTTCTCTTGTCCTCAATACAGAATCCAATCAGCATAACAACATTCCGGTGCTGTGCACAGCTCAGAACTTCCACCTCCGAGCAAAATTCAAGATCCCCCTGCGAACTGGCCAACTTGTGCTGCTTCACAGCAACCGCCTGGCCATCTGGTAAAATTCCTCTGTGAACAGATCCAAACCCACCCTCTGCCAGGAAATTAGCTTGTGAAAAGCCACCAGTAGCGAGCTCTAATTCAGCATAGCTAAACCACCTTGGAGGCTTTCCAAATACAGGTGCCTTGTGCTGACAAATTGAACATAGCGGAGGGGGACCGGGAGGGGCATTTCTAGACAAGGATATAGCTTCTCTGACGTTTCCACTCATGTCTAGATCACTCTTGTAACTTGACATTCCACTAGCAGTTTGTCTATCGTGTTTTGAGAACTTATCTGCCAGATTTCTGGTTGTTGATGCTTGAGCCATTGAATTGCTCCTCTGAGAACCTCCTCCTTCCATGTGTCGTGAAGATTGAGAATGAGAAGTAATGAACTCTCCTATCCATGGCTCGAACCTCAAACTTACTGAGGCTGTAGACAAATGTTCACTGTCTGTGTCAGAGCTACATTCATCAACATCCCTATTTTGTTTACTCATTAGTGATTCTTCTTTCTTCAGATCTCCATTTGTTTCCGAGTTGAAAAATGGAGAAGTTCCTGGATCACTAGACACTGAAGAAGTTCCTGCTTCTGTGGCAGTAAATGGTGTCCCAAGCTCTGGGCTACTTGTTGGAGTCACAACTGGTCCTCGAATGGCATCTGAAGGATCACTTTTCTTATGAGTTTGTTTATCAGAAGCTCCAATTGCTTGAGAAGGTGATGGATCCACAACTTCTCGTTCCTTGGCTGATCCAACCAAATTCAGGCGGAGAACCTTCGGTTGGGACCGTTTCATAACCACTATGTTGCACTGGAGCTCCTCCATGCAGCGTTTCTCCTCATGCTTCAGCTGCCTGTAAAGAAAGAAACATTCAATGAAAAGCCAAAACTCAGAAAGATTAAAACAGAACTTGCATAACTGAAGTTAATGTTGAGAACCGAAAAGTGCATCATATAATCAGCATCCTAAAAATGTTTCAGTTTTCCAAGCAAGGAAAAAATAGATAATTACTTGTCTAGAACAACCCAGTTGGTTTGGACCCTCTTGGCTTCTGTAGCCACTGCTCCACAAGGGGATCCAGAAACTATTTTTATCTTGACATTGATCTGTATAAGAAAACCAGGATGAAGAAATCATTGTCAGTACAACCACATAACACAATTATCACAATAGAAAGCGAGGCAAATCACCTTGTTTGGATCATAAACATCATGGAGCTGAAGAATCATCTGGGAGCAGGAATCTGTAATGTCACACTTCTGGTCTGAGGTTGCTCCTGCCTGAGACTTCCGGTGACCATTAGCACAGTCACCAGCAAATCTTGGGAAACCCCATAACTTTCTACCTGAAGAATAAAGGCACAGCAGCTCTCAATGTCAGGTTTCAAAAGCAACCAGTTGTAATACAAATTCAAAAGCAACACTTAACTCACACTAGCTATAGAGCAACCAAATCAATGAGAGGAAGTGGATAGGTACCTGAACTGTGTGAAGGGACAACCACGAGCAATGTTATGCAGTCTCCAGGTTGCACAACATGAGTCAAAGCCCATACCAGAGCAGTCTTGGGGATCTCCTTGGAGGCCTTAACTGCAACAACCACCTTCTCAGCAGCATCCGAGCCACCGCCTTTCTCTTGCTTCCCTCTTTTCTGCTCTCTACTCATTACTACTACCTAAACAGAATGTGTATCAAAAGCCTCCCTTCCTCAACAGTCTTTCAAAAGATTATGGTCCCAATATTATGTAGAGAAGACTTGCACAAGGACATCATATGAATTATTGCCTTGTCCCCCTCGTGTTGTACACAAAAACATGAACTGTCGACAGCAAAACTATACTCAAGGCAATGGCAGAAAGAGTCGTCCGCACCTTAGTAGACAAGACCCTTTTCACCGGGTTAAGTAAATTACTACTACAGAATCCGCGCTACAGAACAAACCCGGTTCACAACTTATCTTTCCCCCTTTTTTCAAGATCTAGAGATACACTTTAGGCTCAAAAAGCAATGGCTTGATTCCAATTCCAGCAATTTGACAAAGAACTACTTGCTCTCACAGCAAAAAAAAAAAAAAACACTTTAGAGAAAAGGAATCAACAGCCGTGGCACTGATTTTCCATTTTTGTGATGGCAAAATGGACAGACACGAGAGAAAACCAAACCCAGGACTATAGATTAGACCTCACACTCCCTCTAGTATTGGCCCCCTTTGTGAGCTTTCAAATCACTAAGTCAATCCGGTGAAAGCTACAGCTCCAGTAGGTGAACCCTGGGGGGAAAATGGTGATTTTTTTTTCCTTGGATCCCAAATTGCTATAACAGATCATAGATTCTCTTGTATCTGTTTCCAAACATAACCATTAAAACTCACATACAAAACAAGAGACTGTATCCAGTTTGACCCTGGAATCTCTGTACTCAGCAACCTCAAATTAGTAAGCCCAGACACTCACATAACCCTGCAAAAAATCAACCAAAAAAGCAGAAATCGGTATCAAAATAAAAATCAACAAACACATGAACAAAAGAGGTAAAAATTTTGCTTGCTTATAGAATTCATGAAAACTGTTGTTTGTAAGAAAATTTTAACTGCCAAGGGCCTACAAACTAGCAAAGGAAGCCACTCATGTCTGTAAAAAACTCAAAAAACAAAAGTAGGAGAAAAAGAAATTTTGGAATGAGCTTGCTACAGCTAGGCAGTAGATGCTAAAAAAACATAAAACTATAAGAGAAAAAAAACAAAAGGAAACAGAGCCATAGATCCGTAGTTAAACTTTAAAACCAGACAAGAAAAACAAAAGAACAACGTCTTATCTTCATAAAAACATACTACAAAATTACAAAAACTCCTCTCTTCCATTGTAGTATCCACATCAGCTCCACTTCGCAGAAAATACAATGTCGCTCAATCTTGTTTTTTTTTTTTCAAAAAACTAAAAAGTTTAAAAAGACACAACTCGAGCGAAATCAAAAACGACAACCTATGAAGCGAGAAACGGGAGGTTTGTAACTGAAAACAGAAGCAGAAAGAGAAAGACATTCTTGACATTTTGATCTGGAAAAATTTCCATTTAAAGAGTTCTTTTTCACCTTCGGCTTTTGCTTCTTCTCTACTGTTTTCGTCTCAAGCTGCGAAGCTTCCTCCTTCTGCCTCTCCTCTCTATCCTTCTTCTTTCCTTTTCCGTTGTTGACCATCATTCATCATCTCCGCCAAACAAATGGTTGCTGCTTTTTTGTTTCCGCACCAAAATTAGACACCTCTACTCATGTTTTGGCTTTTAGAAGTATCCTATTTACCCACACACTGACACACACACACAGAGAGAGAGAGAGACTCTCTTTCTTTCTTTCTCAGTCTTTGCTTTTTTATTTTAAAACAGAAGAGTTAAAAAAGGACAAAACATTAAACAAAAAGGTTAAGGATGTGTGTGTATGTGTGATGATGATCAGCTTTGTATTTAGTGAGAAGAAAGAGAAGGAGAGAGACAGAGAGAGTGAAAGAGAAAGAGACGACCTGTGTATTTAATTTTTTCCATTTCTTGTTTTACTACTGCCGTTGCAAGCTCTAAGGTGCTGTACAATTTTGCTTTCCTTTTTAAACCTTTTGTTTAATTAGTTAAGTTTTTTTCTAATAAAGAAAGGGTTTGATTAAGTTTTTTTCTTCTTTTTGAGGAAATAATTAGTTATGACTCGGGAATTCAACTATGGAAAGGAGGGGGATAATTTTGGATTATATGTGTCTGATTTTTCCATCTTACTATATAGAGAATGGAGCCAAAAATGGATATACAATTACTTCAAATTAATTTTTTTAAAAAAAAAATATTTTGATGAAACTAGCCAACCACTGATATTTTGATGACAACTCTTGATTTTTTGCACCAGAGGATGTAAAGAAAAAGACAGGATTATGTTAACCAACTTTAACAGTTAGTACTTAATTTACATGGGACTATTCAACTTCTTAAACTCCTCAAACTAAATAATGTCTCCTATTAGCAGGTTATGTATTACGTATATAGTAATTGATCATTTGTTTCCTGATTTTCTTTATGGTATATTTAAATGCAATACATGTACCTGATTGCCAAAATCTTAATCCCTAAACCTTTTAGGTATTCCTTGCGGAACCAGTATAGTAGTGTTGAAAGGAAAGAAAAAACAATGTAAATCGAAAATTCATGAAAATTAAGTGGAAATTATGACAAATTTAAGCACACTGTAAGTTAGATAATGCATAATTATGGCAAGTTTTACTCGAGGACTGTAATAAATTAAAAACAAACAATTTTTACTGTACCCGATCGAGCAATAGAAAGTCACGATTTTTTTTTTTTTTTGTCAGCAATAGAAAGTCACGATTCATATAGCGAATAACACTTTTTTTATTTGGGACAGAAGAGTCAATACATAAGTCTTGTTAGCCAAAAGATTATGTAATTAATTAGGACCGAGGTTGATGCGGCTTTTAATGATTAGGAGATACCAATTATTATCAACTCGATCCGGAGTATAAATTCAAGCGTGAGTAAATGTATGAGTAACAGCAGAGATTAAAGAAAAAAAGGTTACCACAATAAGATGATTGATTGCTTAGTTTCCATATACACACGATGATACATTTTTTCTTTTGGTAAAGACACAATGATACTGTAACAGCCCAGGTAAAAATTTCATTTTTACCGGGACTGTTTAAGTTAATGTACAGTAATTTACCAATGATTTTTAATCTTGAGTAATTAAATTATGGTAAATCGAGCTCTGAATTCTGAAACCGAGCCTTGTCCTACGCTCGGGATTTTTCTGCGGATTTTACGGACCAAGTTGGGATTTTTCCGGGTCCGGGAATCTTCGGAAAAAGCCGAGTTTATTCTCGAATTATCGGACCAGAAATAAGATAAGTGGGAATACCGGATATTTTCTGGTCCAGGTGGGCCACACTTCACATGCAGCATAGTAACTGCATAATTGAAGTTCAATTATTCAGCCGCCAACTCCTATTAAGCCTGTGACTTATCAATGATTTTGTTGTCTTTAAATTATTCTTCTTCTGCCTACCTAGAGCACGCCATCATCTGCAACTTCTTCTTCACTGCCTCACCTTCAAATTCACAAAACTACTACTGCAAATCTTAACCAGAAAAGAGAAAAAAAAGAGAAGAAAGAAAAAGGAAAAAAAAAAGAAACAACACTAAACACCCACACGCCGTCGTTTTCACCATCTCCTCCCCATCTCCATTTTCTTTTCACTTCTTCCACCCACTGCCGGCCGCCACCTGCACCGGCTGAGCCACCTCGCCGCCACCTGCAAACCCGACACCTCCCCTGCCTCTCCTTCTCCTTTCCTTCTCCTCTCGCCGGCGCCTCTCCCCACGCTCCACAACACGGCAGCACGCCGACAGCCGACTCCCGAGGACGAACCGCCGCCGCCAAGCACCATCTGTAGTCGCGCCACCCAGCTCGCGGTCGCCGTGCCTCACGCCGTCGTCGCCTCACCAAGCAGCCGTCTCGCCGTGCCGCCACAACCCGTCGACGAGCCGCCGTCTGCAAGGTGAGCTGCAGCCCGCATGTGAGGATCCGACACGGTTGCGTGGGACTTGACCCGTTTCGTGGTCGGGTCGTGACTGGGTCTGAGCCTTTGGGCCGCGCGGGTCCTGGGCCGGATGTGGCTTGGGCCTGCTGTGGTCTGGGCTTGGACCTGGGCCTGATCTTGGGTTTGGGCTAAATAGTTGGGTTTGGATAGTTTTAGGCTTTGGGCTTGGGCTATAGATGAGTGGGCCGGACAGTACTTAGGCCCAGTCCGAAACAAATAAAAAAAAGGAAAAGAGAGAGGAAGAATAAATCTGGAAAATGGAAAAAAAAAAAAGAAAATTAAAAGCTTGGAAATTATATTCTGGAAAAGTATAATTTTGGGGAAATATACTTGGGAAATAAATATAGTGTATAATAAATATTTTGGGAAGTATGTGGTTTATGGAAAATAATTTTGGGAGCATACATATGGTGAAAAATAATTTGTAGAAATAGTATTTTGGAAAGTACATACTTAAGAAATAATTATGGAAAGGGTATTATCAAAGTATAATACCGGAATAGTACCCGGGTATAGGAAAAAGTATAGAAGGGTATTTTTAGCACTTGAGATAAATGGTGAATGATGATGATAATGGGAATTAACCGGGGAAGTAACCGAGTTGAGTTAGTATTTAATTTACGGTATACAGTAGTAGCATAACATTTGCATACCATCTTATATGTGCATATTATTGTTGATATAGGAGTTGATAACGAGCAATTTGCTGAGGAACCGGACTTGGAATTTGCTGAGCAATTTCATAATTGATATCGGCTAAGGTGAGGATGGATAACCCTTGTTATGTTGCCTGTAATACTTTGTGTGCTTTGTTGTTCGATTGAACTGCTGAATTGTTGATTGTTGGCTGAATATCTGCTGTGGATATTACTGTTGCTTTGGACTGTGTTATTGATTCTGTGGATATTATGCTGAGATTGATGTTGAACTATTGACTGTGGAATTTGTGAAAAAGAAATTGGAATTGAGATTGGAATTGGAATTGAGGTGTTGATATAATTGTCATGTGGAGGTAGTGGTACGACCCGATGGTTGAAAATTAGTTCTGGGATGCTATGGTCGGATTTTGGTTTGGTTGGCCCGTCATGCCTGTGGTTAGGGTATACCGAATAACCAGTGGCTCGGATATGCCGAATATCCGCAGTGGCTCAGATATGCCGAATATCTGGTTGGCATGACGTCGCCTGAGGTTGGGGTATACCGAATACCCAGTGGCTCGGATATGCCGAATATCCGCGGTGGCTCGGATATGCCGAATATCCGGTTGTTTTGATATGAGGATTGGTTTTTGACCTAGCATCCGGGATTAATTGATTACCAGGTACGACCCTAGCTTGTCCAGTGACGGGGGCCCGGAAGATAAAATTGGTAATAATAATTAAGCATTCTTTTGGCCTTGGTTCAGTTGTTGAGATGTGTTGTTGCTTATTTGTGTTTGCTTTTAAGTATTACGGTTGCTTGCATATCACTGTTTATCCTTGGTCGGTGAGCACTTCGGACTCACCCCTCGCCTGCGGGGTTTCATCCCGTAGGATAAGTTGTTTCCGTAGTTCAGGTACGACGTTCGGCGGCTGCTGCTTTCTTCTCCACCTGACTCCGGATCCATACCACCGTTGCATGTGCATAAGTCTTCCGCTGCTATTCTATTGCTTATGATGCTGTACTACATTTCCGCTGTTGTGTGATATATATCGTTATACTGCTGATTTCCTGTGATATGTATATTACTGATACTATCTGCTGCTGCTGAGAGCACTGTGTTGGTTTTGAATAATGGCCCCCGAGTGTGGGTGACAGCTGTATTGATAGTTGCTATTGTATAATATTAGCACGATGTACTGTCTGTTCTATCATAATGAATAGTTTCGGCACGTGTTTACTGTGTTACGGTAAATACGGGTCGGGGCGCTTCAGATACAGTTGAAGCTAGGTTAGAGATCCAATAACTTTTTCGTAAGTAAATTATGTTTTACTTTGTAAACATATCATTCTCCATGTCATACTTAGTTTACAGAATATCTTATCATTCCAATAACTAAAAATAGTATCACTTATTTTGTTCCTATACTAATTACACTATATGTTTTCTCACAACATAAGGAAAGAAAATTCTTAAAATATCCCATAAACATAACTCCTGTTCAATTCCTATTTGTTGAAAGAACTATTCCTTAAAATAGGTCTGGTGGTAATATCAGTCAACCACATAAATTATGTCAAGGAGAAAAAAATATGAAAATGTTTTTTGATAAATAAGTTTAACGTAATTAATTCTAAAACAAAATTTTACTGTAATCATTTTTTAAAACTCGGATAAATTAAACTTTTATCCTTGAAACTTAACTACAAATACAATGCGACCCGTAACATCTACCATCCCTTCTTCTTCGTTGGTTACAAAATTCTAGATGGATTTGCTGCAGATTTGGCTTTTATTATGGACGCCGATCTGACATTTTTCTCTACCAAAAATGCCCTCCGTTTTAGATTGGAACCCCGAAACCAGTTTCCATTATTTATAGTAACTAGTAGTACAATTTTGTGGTTTGAAAATTGAAATTAACTGTTTGCACTTTCCAGGGATTAAAATATCAAACAAACGTTGTCGTTTTGCGGGATTTGAAATACGGGAAGGCGCCATTGTTTGATTCTTTTAGTAAAAGAAAAGGTCAGGTTTAGCTTTTATAGCTTTTGTCGTTTATTTTAAACCTTTTTCTAAACGTCATGAAATCCAGGTTTAGCTTCAGATATACGTGATCCTGTTGGGTCTCTGGTTATGAATTTCTGGCAACTTACTATACTACAAAATCGTAAGTTATTCATTAAAAAATCAAACGTGTGGTTAAAAGATGTATAACTCTGGTGAGGTTTCAAATTTTTGTGTGGAGTAATGGAGTTTCAAATTGGCCTTTTATGATTGTTAGCATCTACACAAAGTAAAGGAAACTAAAGAAGAATAGGTGGGACATTACGTTCTGATTCTCCTTATGTTTTATATAGTAATTTGAAGCATATATATATTCTAACGTTAAATTGCTTTATGACACGTTGGGTCCAATGTTAATGCTCATGCAAGGAATATGAATGTAGATTAAAACTAAGCTAGCTATAAAAGAACAAAAAAAAAAAGGGTGTAGACAACAGGTTCACCTAGCCATATGAATCCTGTATTAATAATATTCTATTAAATTCAGGTGGCTAACAACCAATCCAGTTGCGTGCGACCTGCGATCCTATCAAATAATTATGTGCACTTTATTACTGGTAGCGAACTTTACTTATAAGATGTCTTTTATTGCATGATATTTAACACCATGGCAATGATTTTTGTATGATTCAAAAAGTATAGTTGTCCCGTGCTCATACCTGAACAACAAAACAACCTTGCTGTACAAAATCACCATGCCATGACTCATGTATTAAGCTTCTATTCAATGAAGGGTAGCTAAGAACTACGCAATCCAGTTGGCGACCGCTTCAAATTAATTATGTGCTTTTTATTAGAGAATGCGTGACATTTAGACCATGGCAATGGTTTTGTATGATTTTAGAAAAAGAAGGTATATTCCCATAGGCTCATGTAGCCGATCTTTTGCTGAACACATGAGAAAGACATTCTTTTTCTTTCAAAAAAAAGTGTTATCTTACCGTTCTACATACAATATTGCAATTACTGACCGTTTTGTTGCAATGGCTTTCCAACTTTATGGTTTCAGTTTGGAATTGGAATATTATGGTTGTCCCACAACCTTTAAAAAAAAAAAACGTAAAAAAGGAAGTATTCCTACTGATTTCAGTAAGCCAATACCATCCTCGATCATTTCTTCAACACCCTCCCAACCGAATTGGGTATTAATTTCCCCTTCCAATTCCGTGTTTATGTCTATTTCCAAATTGTATACTGAAAGTGCATATTTATGGTTTCACGAGAAAGAAAAATGAAACAAAAAAGGAGAGTAGTATTTGGTGGGCCGGGAAAAATATTAATTTAGCTTCGGGGATTGCCACTCTGCAGTCTGCGAAAGTATTTAATCATGACCCTGCAGTGGCATTGGTCAGAGAGAAAAATCTTTTCTTACACAAAAAAACATAGTAATTGCAATAAAAATCATGAATGAAAAAGTCAAACCTGAAAAAAAAGAAAAACACTCCACTGTTTTCATTTTGTTACAAATAAACTCCACATATACTCATATTTTTATCGTGCAATGGATTTCTGATTTTCTGGTCCATTTTGGAGAGAATTTGTTTTTTAATTTTTTTGGTCTATTTAAATATGGGTACCTTGAGTTTTTGAAAATAAAAAGCTATACCACCATTCGACACGCGTCCAAATTCCACAGTGTTTAATCACACCCAAAAACACAGCAAACAATCCAATTAGCCAGCAGCAGCAGCACAACGAGAGAGAAAACCCCCACAGTTTAATTATACAAACAGGGAGGGGGGGACTCGAAACTTTGTTCCTTTCCCATAACCTGACACTGAAAATCCTGATAACGGGAAGAACCAACCAATACAAATACTAATGAAAAAACGAACCATTTATAGTAAAATAGATTTATGTCCTGTAGTGGTAGTAGTAGTAGTAGAACTACTGATTCCTGAACCAATAAATGCAAAAGCGTGAGGTTAACAACACATATACTCATACTAAGGCCTTCCTTGTGGCATTCATAACCAAACCAAACCCACCGTTGGGTCATCAAACCCCACACCCATTCCAGGTTGTCCTTTTTGTAAGATCAGAGGTAATAAGGGGGTAAGGGAGGCCCACTTGACTATACCCCTCTTCAATTGGGGCCCACTCGCCGTTACCCATCTCCGTCAAGGCGTCAAGTAGGCAGCTCACAGCGCCAGTCAGCTGTCGCCGTCAGCCCCCCTCCACTTCCCGATGACTAAAACGTTTCCCCGTTTGTCAGCCACCATGTGTGTGGATCATTTACCTGTCACCCTCACCCTCCATATTTATACCTTGAAAGGGCAATTCTTCTATGATCACCTCTTCTTCCAATTATATTTATCCTTTGGGTCTTTGCTCATCAGCCACTACTCCTCCCCATCCAACACATAACACAACCCATCTGTTGTCGTCCCGGACATGTGGGTCGACGTTTACTTCTAGGCTCGAGGAGGTTGGAGACGAGTTGTTCGTCTCAGAGCTGTATTCTGTCATTGGACAGAACCTCGTTACGGGGCACTGCCCCTCTTCTCTCTTTGTAGCCTTTTTCTCTATTTTCTTAGGGAAAATCTTGTATCTGCTAGATCATGTTTCTGCATATGTACTGGTGGTTTCCACCTCATTTTTATGATCTATAAAATGATTTTCCCCTTGGTAAAAAAAACACAACCTATCTTTTTTAAAAAAAAAAATTGTATTTCTGATAAATATACTTGTTCCTCTTAATTTATCCTTACAATTTTAACATTATTCTACTTGAACTGCAGATACTTTTTTCCCTCTGTATTATATAGCATGGTTCTCCTTCATTTTTGTGTTTATGTGGCTATTTATGCATCAAAATATTTTTTATTATTTTAAAAATTATTTTGAAATTTTTATTAAAAACATTAATTGGTGAATTTAATAAAGTAGTTACAATTTACAATGACGAATAAAATTGACCCGCGCGTGATCCATGGACACATGACTGACTAACTTGTTGAACTACAATCCAAGATTAAAAAAAGAAACTATAATTCAAACCAAATGCACAATTGTTTTTAAACGAATGGTGGCCAAACGACGACGCAGTAGGGCCACCGATGCAACTTCGCCCCACGTGCCACGGATCGTGTCCAACTGCTTAGAACCTGCGAATCATTTAATTATGTTCGTCGAGGAACTAATTTATTGCGTTACAAACTTAAACCGATTATTTTATTGCTGTCAATTTTGTTTGATCCAAACTTTAATTAATTCGATTTCCATGCAAGTTAACGCCAGATATTCAATTATTATTTTTGTCTTGTGCGACGATCGATTGGGGGGGAGAGAGCAAATTATATATCATAGTGAAACGAAGTTGATCAACTACGAAGACATACAGACATGCACGATCGATATATTCTTTCAGCTACTTTATAGTTGTATGATTAACAAATGGTATAGTCTAGAAACATTATAATTAAAATAAGTTAGGCTTTGGTAAAGAATACTTTGGACTATCCTACCAAAAAAAAAAAGAATACTTTGGACTATGTGAGGTGCCTTATTTTGTCTCACTTGGTTTTGGTAATGGAATGACTGAACTTGTGTCCTCTAGTTCCTCCGTTGTCAGAACCACACGACATTGTTGCTCCCATAAACAAAATTAATAAATCGAAACTTTAGTTAGGATCCATCCAAAGTTTTGTAATTAACTTATTCCTTAAAGAAACTAAAATCAAATATTAGCATTTAGCATCCTCTTCTCATTATAGTTGTAGCTCTTTTCGAACAAATTTTCTGTTTAAATATCAATGGAAACCCAATTCAAGATTTAAACTTAATCAAGGAACGAAGTAAGCAGTTGGCAGGATTAACTAGGTGATAGAACCCAAGTTAGGAATTGATTTTTTTTTTTTTTTGAATGTTTCGCGATGATTGAGGTATTTGTCTGTTAGCAGTCAAATTTTGTTGCTTAACACCGAGGATATCGTGTCTTCTTATTTCATTTTTTTATAGGAGGATATTCTGTATTAGGATCATTAGAATAAATTGACCTCATTAATTACAGAAAAAAGTTTAACCGATAGTACTGGACATTATTGTGGCATGCACGTCCAAAGGGTGTTTTTGTTTTGTTTCGGGGTCTAAACTAGCACTAGGGCTTTGTATGGGCTCTATAGGGGGACAGAGACCCACAGATTGGCGATTAATGACAAGAACTGTTTAAATCCAAACAAAGAGCTTTAGAAACACGAGCATAAATGAAAGATAAGATTATACTATTAAATTTAACTTTCTTATTCGTACTCTTGATTTTGGCAACGAGTTGGGGCCTTGTAGAAGCTCATTAAATGCTCCAGAGCGTTCACTGTTCCTAAAGTTATTACAGCTAACAGAGACCAATCAGCGCAGAAGCTGAGGAGTGAGGGCTCTGCTCTATTATGCATATGCATTTATGGAAGGGAACTTTGTAGTAGTGGTAGTAGTAGTACGATCCTTGTTTTTAACCTTAATTAATTAGCTTTAGTCGCATAATTACATTTTCAAATTTGTAGCTTTAATCAGTCGCCCCTTTTTGTTCATTGGTTTCAGGTTTGCGCTCTTCTTTATGGATGTCGGGTTTCTTGAAGCCAGCGTTGTACATTGATTGCTGCTCAGTTTCTGTTCCCTTCAGTGCTCTACTTCGAACTAATTACTAGTGGCTACGAGGAAAAAGTTTAACAAAATGGGAGTAGCTAGTGAGTACTACTATATCTATTTTTCTTTAAAAAGTAAAGTGATGACTATGCTTGGGGTATTTCATGACTGAATGCTGAGTAATGGGTGCCTTGGAGGGGAATGATTTTTTTTTTTTTTTTTGTCGCAAAAAAAAGGCATCAGTGGTGTCATCATCGCCCCGTCGGTCCAGGCCCCGGTCAGAACCGGTTACATCCTGGCATTAGACCCTCCTCATAGGAGAGACCGCCCACCGGGGCACCAGCGGACACCCTCGCCTGCTACGCGTCATAGTGTCGGGGAGACCCCGGGTTCAACGGCCACCACCCCACAGTGTGGAAGGCCATATTCGGCCACATCACACTATAATGGGGCTTGACTGGAAGCGCCGGGACTCGAACCCGAGTCCTAGAGATGGCAGGCTAAAGGCTTCACCACTGGGCCACCACCCCCGGTGGTGGAGGGGAATGATTTTGGTCCAAACTATCAATAGCATGTCATACAATGTGCCTGTATATAAGAGCCTTAACTTTAATATTTCGGATGCTGATGGTATGCGGCTCATGATGGTATGGCGATTATGGGAACGATAATCACATGGACACTTTTTTCTCTTTATATTGAAGCAAAAGAAGAGAAAAAAAAAATAAAATTAAAAGGCAGCTCTTCTCACCTTCGCTTTCTTCCTTGTGCTTGAAGGTATGTGATAGTTTTATCAAATTAATTTAGTATAACTTGCTAACACTAGCCATCGTCAATTTAGTTTGTCCCTATTTGTACGATAGATGTGACATATTTCGGCAAATAGAAATGCCTTATGAATGTTGAAATTGTTGATTAAAATAATGAAGAAGATATATAGCTAGGTGGTTGCCATGTGTGCGAGACATTGGCATCGAACTTGAAAAATCTAAACTCATATGCCAATAATGGTCAGTCTTTCTAGATTTGATGATCAGGATGTTGAATTTTGATGCAACGACTTGCAGTGTATAATCTACTTCCTATTCAACAATCAATGATGACTTGGTAGTCTGTATTTTTTATATTTCAAAAGAATAATGACACCGTAGTTTTAATATCACCGCAACAATGATGCCTTCATGATTGAGTAAGTGTGGATCTTGTGGTTTTTTATTTGAATATACTATAGCTAGCAGTCTTTATCTTTCAAGATAAAAAAAAAAGGGTATCATCCACAATAACCACATGATTACTAATAAGCAGTATGTAACTATGTAGTAGAAAATGACAATAATTAGTATTCTTCGAAAGCTTCTGGAATCACAAGATGTTGGGATTCTGATTTTATGACATAGCTAGCCGGTAATCAAAGCATTCTACCCTACCATGACATGAGAAAAAGTAAAGATCGCAGTGATTGTTCTCGTGAAGTTGAGAGTGGACGTACAAGATTTCGTTCTCACTGATGCAATGTCTATATATGGCATTAATAGCATAATCGTTCTGTACCACTATATGTAAAAGAACACGTATGATTCATCATTTAATGCGAATAACAGGGCCACTCAAGTATAAGAGGTACCAGTAGAAACAAATTAAATGAACATGGGAGTTAATCCGGCGAATAAATTTATACCTATTAGTAAATGGAATTAACCTTTCACCATGTCATGGACGCCTAGCGATCATGGCATTATAAAGTCAGTGACACGATGACTATCTATTAATCTATGGACAAAAAGGGGAACCAAACTCTTATATAATCCCCTGCTCCAATATGTATGCAGCAGATAATGGGGCCAAGCCATTGCTAGCTTAATTAGAGTGTATCCAATATGGGCACATGGGGTCATGCACCAGCAAAACCTGAGCCCAACCTGAGCCCATCATGACCCTTCAAAAGTGGAAGAGGATCATCAGTTCGGACAAGAAAGCATGTCTTGTGATGATTTTAAATTATTACTACTACAATGTTGTATTTTTATGTTAAGAAGAGAATGATTGTGTGTAAAATGTTTTGGTAACCCCCTACCCGTGCAACTTTACGTGGATGGAAATGGAAGGGCCTTCCTCAATCTGCGAAGAAAATACAATTTTCATCATTTTGTGCAATACGTTAGACATGTCCCAATCATTTGCTGCATTACTTTCCCATAACATAACATAACATTTCGTGCGTGTTGCAGCGAAAGATTTTTTTGCATAGATCCGGACACAGACTCACATGTAGAGAGCATACAAACAAGTACTCTTCTGGCAACTCTTTTTTTTTTTTTTCTCTCTCTTTTGGGGTCTGCTGGAAAACATGACATGAAAGGAGATGAGTGCAAGGCAAGTGGGGACTATAAACAATAATACTAGCATTGTAAATTTTGGCACCTTTTAGAAAAGGAAGAGGAGAAAAATTACTCCCTCGATCATTACTTTCTCGAAAGAATAGTTCTGGATGAATAAAAGTTAAGTTCTTGATACCAAAATTCAAGAAAATAATACATTTGCCTAGGAAGAGTTTTATTGATTAGGTACAATTTAAAATCCTCGTTTATTGATTTCGCTACTGATGTTAATCTACAAAGGATCATTAGAATTTAGAAAGGAACTCTAGCCCGAAGGGAACTGTTATCCATAATGATATATGATTATGCTGCTCTTGCCTGTTATGTTTCATCTTTTTTTTCTTTTAATCTTGGAGCTGGTGGTGCTCAAATATATCAACCATTTTATCCAAGCACCGAATCTGGGGGTTTACATTGTATATAATTATCTGGAGAAAAACAAAAAAATCAACGGGAAACAACTTGGATTCCACGAGAAACGAATTGGGCCTTATGGCTGATAACTGGTGAAACAGACATTCCATTGAGCCCATGTGTATCCTGCTCTGCTCTATCCAACATTAGAATGAAAGTTAGTTGAAAGAAAATTGGGCTCAAGCTAGCAGTGCTAGTGGGCTTTATGGGCTAATATGGTTAGTGGACTTAATGCAAGAGCGCAAAGATTTTAACACACGAAAATACGAATTCCTCTTCCACTGATGAAAAGCTTGTTGATCAAACCAAAAAAACTGGAAATGAAAAGCTTGTAGCTGAGCTTGAGTACTTGCTACTTCCTTGCATCCCCCGAGTCTTGCTTGCGATATTAGAGAATTATTTAGGATGCATGTAAAATGTGCAATCACTCTGAAATTTTTGCAAATATACGAAGAACAAAAATTATTAAGGGTACAATTTTTATGTATTATGAAGAAAAAAAATTCACGAGAAGCTAAGTCATGTATGATATTCTGACAGTCACCGTTTCATTCCCTGCAATATTCGTACCCCAAAGATTCTAAATAGTTATTCTTACTTGAGGTAATCTGCTCCGATAAATTTTAAACTTTATAACGTGGAGGATCAGTTTGAGCATTAAGTCTGTTATGTCATTCTTTTGTCTAGTTATGCCATTATTTGACATTGAAGTAATGAAAAGAACGAATGACCAACAATTTTTGTTTTATTTTGTAGAAAACATATGCTACTAATAAAATTTAAATTGTTAATTCGTTCACGGATTGGACGTGTCCACTGGCAAAATGACAACGTTAGCTGGCAAAGGATGTGCGAGGAAGAGTCGTGTCGAACTTTGACGACCAAGATTTGTAATAAAATAATTTTCTTTACATTCCCTTTTTTCCTTTCTAGTATGCGACGAAAATAAGACTCTGAAGACTGAAATGACTAATAACACTCATTGTTTACTCAATAATATCGTGAGTGCCAAAGAAAGTCAAGAGTCCTGTTGAAAAATCTTTTCAGGAAGAATTTTTTCTCTCTCTTATGGAAGCTCAAGAACAACAAAATTTCCACTTTGATGTGTGGTATTTGCAGCACGGGCTAGATCTGAAACTATGCTCCATTTGGAATTGTTGTGCTATTGCTAATCCTTTTTTTAAGGATAAAGATTTGTTGTTCAGTAGTTCTGTAATAGATCTGAAGGAATTCTTGTTGTAAGTTTTTTCTTATACTTTTACTTTCTAGATCTTGATTTGTACCATTCAGATCTGTAGATCTGTTTATCTTAATGAAGATGATGGCTCTTTCTATCAAAAAAAAAAAAAAATATCGTCGAGTGCCGGGTTGGTCTAAGTAGTAAGTGATTTGGTCCTGTTTGGACGGGATCTCATGTTCGAGTTTGTATGCAGAAAATTAAGATTAGGAGGCTCACCTACTATAATTAAATGTGCAATTTGGGTCGAATCCGGATTAGTCGGGATAAAGCTCCGGATATAAATAGGAAAAATAAAAATAAAAATAATATCTCATCATATCCCAAAAGTACGAAAAAGCCAACAATTTTAGACGTAGCTCAAGTTAAATTAAGTGGTACAAATTTGACTTTCCTTTGTTTAACCCAGCTTGTTAATCCCAGCACACACACCTGACCAAAAAAACAATATTAATCGCAAATCCTTGTTTTACTCTAAACGTCTTGATCACAAACCGCAATAATTTTCCTGAGAGGTCTGTATCCTGACGACGAAAACATGCATGCGACTGCGAATCAAAACAAGACCATAGATAATAGATTAAACATGGTATGAGCTATGAGGTGTGAAAGTAACTGCTGGTGGTACCACATTATTAACTATTGCATTCATCAACCAAACAATGAAAATGATTAACGTGGGTTGTTTGAATAAGAAAATGAAAGATTAGTATTGTTACAATTGACAAAGACCATGAACTTGGAAGTGTCAATGACATGATGCCCATGGTGACCACTCTCCCGCCTCCGTCCGTATCTGGTACTAGGTTGTACATGTGCCAACTAAATTTAATGCACATAATACAATGACTGCCTGGTTTGTGTACTTAGGAATATATCTGCCTTGACGGCTAAACCTTCCCTCAACCTAAATTTTTTCAATAAAAAATTAATTTGTTTTGGTCTAATTGCTTGCTAATTTAGTTTAGTTAGAAACATGTTGGCCCAAGTCTAGGTTGGAGCTTTGTAAACACAAAAAATTCTTATTAAAAAAAGCAGGTAAACTAATTAGTTGGGGCAAAGTTACGGATACCAAATTGAAAAAAAAGGATAAAAAACACGTAGGCCCAAATAGAACATGGACTTCCCATTCACGAAACTTCAATTTGAACCAAATACTACCAAACTGCTAAAATCAATCAAACATTAATCAATATCTCTGAATAATTGAACTTAAGTGGGATTCGACCCATTAAGGAGTCTAATTTAATCTGGGAACCGGTGGCGCTGCTTGGCAGATATACACCGTTTTAAACATGCACGAAAAAACCAGAAGAAATCAGGAAACCCCCATACGCCACCACTACCTCGTCAGGATTATTCCTAATCATTTCTGCTCATCACATGAACAACTTTTTATGTCCATTTGCCTTCTTACACTTGAATAGCCCCTGTCGCATAAAATGCACCCTCCCCATTTGAGCCATCCTGATGAAGGGCTTCCCCTACCTTTGTTAGGGTCACTTAGTTGATGCCAATTTTGCCATAGCCATGCACCACAAGAGGCTAAGAATGACAAATTGGATGCTTTCAATCCACAAAGGGATAGAGGAATCTCCCTTAATTTACCACCCTCAAAACACACACATGGTTGAAATCTTCACAGCATGTGGGAGCTTAAACTGATTTACATGTTCAAGAAGTGCATTCTCCATGTGACTAAACTGGTGGCCTAGCACATTACTGGTAAGTAATTCTGTGATTGTGACTGTTTCTTCTCTATCCATAGTTCCTACCATATATACCAACCAATTTTCTTGTGTATTATATATATTTTTTTTTGGTCATATGTTTATCTCAATTGGACAAGAAAGGACAAGAAGCCTGCAAACGCCACCAATCCTTTATTGGGTTGCACATGAAACTGTACATGAGGAATTGACTGGTACGATACCCACAGGTGATTAATGGACAGGGGACTCACGACAACTGGAGTTAATCAATCACTGTCAAGGCTGAGTTACGCGACAAATATGTCCACACTAGAAAATCTTTACCTGAGATTTTAAGTAATGATGAATAGAACTCTGTCAACAGCATTAAGTGAAAATATAGAATAATGCACACACCTTTTCACCTAATATACTGAGCATTGCATGCTACATTTATAGTATCCTGAAATACTACTATGTTCAGGGAAAAAAAGAAAAAACAGAAGTCTCCTGAAACTGAAAACTTCACCTTAAACTATTCGTAGTATATGTCTTTGTTGTCAAGAGGCTGTTAAATTTAGCTGGAATACTTTGTTTATCATGCCAATATATACTTCAATCAGGATATGCTTCAATTGTAAATCATTTTGAAATGACTTCGTTGAGTCTCTTTTCAGGAAGAAATGACAACACTGCAAAATGACTTCGTTGAGTCTCTTTTCGGGAAGAAATGACAACACTGTTATTTGCTGGAGCTTGATATGATTGAAGGAAAGTCTATCAGGAAATCAGTAACATACATGCATCTCACTGACCAAGTTCTGCTCCTTTAGTATATTATACACCGCATCACATAGTAAACATTATGCATACGTAATGTATAGACAGACAAAAATGGAAATTGTATTTTTTAAAGTATGACTAAATCAACAGTGCAAAAGCTTCCAAAACAGATTCATATACTAAGCTTGGACTGTCATAAATGTCCACACCAACAATTTTTGGACAACAGCTAGCTGGGATCAGAATTTTGCACCATTCATTCTTTCCTGCTCTTTTATCATGGATCTATTATATGTACCTTGATATGCTTCCTTAATTCAATTGTGGCAAGGTTCTAGCCCTTCCATAGACCACCTGCTACTGCAAAAGTTGCACAAAGGTTCATCAGGAAAGACCTGTCCAGTAATGGCTCTGATACTTGGTATCTCCTTCTCCTCATTTTTCATATGGTATTTTCTTATTGTGTAACTGCTTTGAATGGTTGCTTAACTTGTAGGTTTTTCAGTTTTCCAGCTCTTTCTGTCTTTGTCAAGTCGTTTGTTTCATGATATCAAGTTACTCACAGACTATAATTGTTTTGTTGTTCTATGTTCAACGAACTAGTATATGTACTAAATTCAATACACAACAATAAATGAAAAGGACAAAAGCTTTTATCCTCTAAGGTATTGCTTGCTTTTGCACCAGAAATTAATGACTCTGTAAGGAGTGAAGTGTATTGTTTTAAATTTGGAACGAACGGTGCAACTATAGATACTGTTGCTTGATGTAATCTGTCAGAGAATTTAGCTTCAAACTGTGAAACATTCTCTTGCTTCCTTTATTCTTGGATTAAGTTACTTAATGAGATACCAACTGTTTGCATGCCATGCTCTATTAAATTACTTCAATTATATCAAATTCTAGCTGTGGTTTGGAAGTCACTTGAAGTAAAAGATGCTGACTTGATTATGCAGGGGGGATTCCATGGATTTGCCAGGGGAACGTTACTTTGGATTCTTCTTGTGTACAGAGAAGCATCATAGATGCCATAAATCTGATATTCCTAGTTGTGTTCTACGTTCTTTTGGTTGTAAGATCAATCACAAAAGCATATGGCAGTACTCGTGGCCATGGAAGGGATAGGCTCTTTGTGATTGTTTCAACATGTTGTGCACTCATTGGCATAGCATATTTTGGTGCTGGATTATGGATTTTAATACCAGAAAATGATAAACTGAGTAATTTGAGCTGGTTGGTTTACCATGTGAGAGGAGTGGTTTGGATTTCTGTGACAGTTTCTCTACTTGTTACAAAATCCAAATGGATGAACATTCTGGTTGGACTCTGGTGGGTGTGTTTCTCTCTGCTTATTTCAGCTCTGAACATTGAGAATTTAGCAAGAGAACGCAGTAATCAAGTTCTTGACCTGCTAGCTTGGCCTGTAAACTTGTTGCTTTCATTTTGTGCTTTTAGAATCTTTGGACTCTTTTCTTCCCAACATAGCATGGATGATGAGAATCTGTTTGATCCTCTCTTAGAAAAAAAGGATGAAAAGAATAGATCAAAACTAGAGCATGCCAGTTTTCTGACTAAATTAACTTTTTCTTGGATAAATCCTTTACTTAGCTTAGGCTATTCCAAACCTTTAGATCTTGAGGACATTCCGTCCTTAGTACCTGAAGATGAAGCCAATTTAGCCTACCAAAAGTTTGCTCATGCATGGGATTCCCTGGTAAGAGATAAGAGTTCAGACAATACCAGAAACTTTGTAGTCAGGGCTTTGGCGAAAGTGCATTTCAGAGAAAATATTTTTGTAGGCATATGTTCTTTTCTTCGGACAGTTGCAGTAGTGGTTCTTCCTCTTGTGCTCTATGCTTTTATAAATTACTCCAATCTCGATGAGCAGAATCTACATCAAGGTTTGTCTATAGTTGGATGTCTGATTCTTGTGAAGGTAGTTGAATCATTGTCCCAAAGGCACTGCTTCTTCTATTCAAGGCGGTCAGGGATGAGAATGAGATCGGCATTGATGGTGGCCGTCTACCAGAAGCAACTTAAGCTTTCAAGCTTGGGAAGGAAATCTCACTCAACTGGGGAGATTGTGAATTACATTGCAGTTGATGCCTACAGGATGGGAGAGTTCCCTTGGTGGTTTCATTCAACATGGTGTTGTGCTTTGCAGCTCTTTCTATCTATTGGCATCCTTTTCGGAGTTGTAGGGCTTGGCGCACTTACCGGACTAATACCTCTCCTTATATGTGGGGTTCTTAATGTACCATTTGCAAGAATGCTTCAAAGGTGTCAGTCCCAATTCATGATAGCCCAAGATGAGAGACTCAGGGCTACTTCAGAGATCCTAAATAGTATGAAAATCATAAAGTTACAGTCTTGGGAAGAGAAGTTCAAGAATGTGATCGAGTCGCGTCGTGGAAATGAATTCAAATGGTTGGCTGAAATGCAGTATAAGAAAGCTTATGGTACTCTCTTGTATTGGATGTCTCCAACAATCATCTCCTCTGCTGTCTTCTTGGGATGTGCCCTTTTTGGAAGTGCACCATTGAATGCCAGCACAATTTTCACTGTTCTAGCAACTCTGAGGGGAATGGGAGAACCTGTTAGAATGCTACCTGAGGCTCTCTCTGTTATGATTCAAGTTAAGGTCTCATTTGATAGAATCAACAAATTTTTGCTTGATGATGAACTCAAAAATGAGAATGCGAGGAGAATGCCGTCTCAGAATTCATTCGAAAGTGTTTTGATCAAAGGAGGAAAATTTAGCTGGGATCCTGAACTAGTGATGCCAACATTGAGGGAAGTGAACTTGGATGTTAAACAAGGGCAGAAAATTGCAATTTGTGGGCCTGTTGGGGCTGGGAAATCATCACTCTTGTGTGCAATACTTGGGGAGATGCCCAAACTCTCAGGAACTGTAAGTTTTCAACCAACTGCAATATACTAGCTTAACCATAACTTCCACTCTAACTTATCTGCATATGCACTTGCTGTCAGGTTAATGTACTTGGATCTATTGCTTATGTTTCTCAAACTTCATGGATCCAAAGTGGAACTGTTCGTGATAATATACTCTATGGAAAACCAATGGAGCATGACCGCTATGAGAAGGCCATAAAAGCTTGTGCTTTGGACAAGGACATTAACAGTTTCAGCCACGGAGATCTCACGGAAATTGGACAAAGAGGTCTAAATATGAGTGGCGGACAGAAGCAGAGACTTCAACTTGCTCGAGCTGTCTACAATGATGCTGATATTTATCTGCTTGATGATCCTTTCAGTGCGGTAGATGCACATACTGCTGCCACCTTATTCAATGTGAGGAAAATAATCGTTTAAGCTCTTTAGATCATCAACTCCAGATTCCAAGAGTGGTTCCTTTCTTGGTGTAGTTTTACTCAACTAGAATGCTTTCTTGCAGGATTGTGTCATGACTGCACTAAAACAGAAGACTGTCATACTTGTCACTCACCAAGTGGAGTTTCTTTCAGCTGTTGATACAATTCTGGTATAACTGAATCCATCAAACCATGCATCACTATATGTGTTCTATTTTTTGTTCTCAGTTTTCAACATGAGGGAATGTTGTTGCGTAGGTAATGCAAGGTGGAAACATTACTCAATCCGGAAACTATCAAGAGCTTCTGATGGCTGGGACAGCATTCGAGCAGCTCGTGAATGCTCACAAAGATGCAATGACAGTCTTGGATCCAGCAAACAACGATTCCAACCGCCCTGAGGAGTCTAATGCTTCTTATCCTGCTAAGCAACATAGTGAGGGGGAGATTTCTGTGAAGGGTGTCACAGGAGTGCAGCTAACAGAAGAAGAAGAGAAGGAGATTGGCGACGTTGGATGGAAGCCGTTTCTTGATTATCTCCGTGTCTCGAATGGAACACTTCTCACAAGCCTTAGTGTCCTGTCTCAATGCGGATTTGTTGCCTTTCAGGCTGCTTCAACTTATTGGCTTGCATTTGCAATCCAAATTCCTGGAATGAGCAACGGCATCTTGATTGGAGCATACACTTTGATTTCAACACTAAGTGCTGGTTTTGTATATTTCCGGTCTTTCTTTACTGCCTGTCTAGGATTAAAAGCTTCTACAAGCTTTTTCACTGGTTTTACAAATTCCATTTTTAGAGCTCCAATGCTCTTCTTTGACTCCACACCCATCGGACGGATTCTAACTCGTGTAAGAATATCCAGCCTTACAGAAAAATTGCTATTTGTCTTTACAACTGCATACATTCACAAAAGAAACTGCTTGCAGTATTGTTTGTCATTCAAAATTAACCACTGCTTGTGCTTTGCAGGCTTCATCGGATCTAAGTGTTTTGGACTTTGACATCCCTTTTGGCTTTAGCTTTGTGGTGGCTCCTCTTATAGAACTTGTGGCGATTATAGGAATTATGGTCTCTGTCACATGGCAAGTCCTAATCGTGGCCATTCTTGCTATGGTAGCGTCAAAGTACGTCCAGGTAAAGGATTTGGAACTTCTTTATTTTCCTTTTCCTTATGTAATGGAATTGAAAACTGATACTAGTTGTTTTGAATGTGCATTCAATAGGTATATTACCTGGCATCTGCAAGGGAACTAATAAGAATCAATGGCACAACAAAAGCTCCTATTATGAATTATGCAGCTGAGACTTCACTTGGTGCTGTCACAATCAGAGCATTCCAAATGGTGGACAGGTTCTTCCACAACTTCCTGAATCTTGTGGACAACGATGCCGTGCTTTTCTTTCATTCAAATGGAGCCATGGAGTGGCTAGTTATGAGAATTGAGGCACTCCAGAATATGACCTTATTCACTGCTGCCCTTCTCCTTATACTACTTCCCAAGGGATATGTGCCTCCAGGTAGCTTTACTTTCATAGCAATAGTCCTATTTACTGAGGATTTACTCTATAACTAGTGCACAGAAACTTAGTAGCATAATTTGTGGTGAAGGACTTGTTGGGCTTTCTTTGTCTTACGCGCTGTCGCTCACCGGAACACAAGTTTTCTTGACTCGGTGGTATTGCAACTTAGCCAACTACATCATTTCAGTTGAACGGATTAAGCAGTTCATGCACATACCACCGGAACCACCTGCCGTTGTGGAAGACAAAAGGCCACCATCTGCATGGCCCTTCAGTGGTAGGATAGAGCTTCAACAGTTGAAGGTAAGAGAAAAGCATAACTTCCTGATTTCTTTTCTTATATGCAACTTTGAAAGGGAAGGAACAAGTTTACTGATTATTCTGGCACTGCTTAATCTTACATGCTTTAGCTTTATGCTACATATACTTCAAATTTGATTGATAAGCTTGTATTTTGTTCAGATTCGATACCGTCCAAATGCTCCTCTAGTTCTTAAAGGAATCAATTGCACGTTCAGGGAAGGCACTAGAGTAGGAGTTGTAGGCAGGACTGGAAGTGGAAAAACAACACTGATAAGTGCCTTATTCCGGTTAGTAGAGCCTGAAAGCGGGCATATTTTGATCGACGGACTCGATATCTGTTCTATGGGTCTCAAGGATTTGAGGATGAAGCTCAGCATCATCCCTCAAGAACCTACTCTTTTCAGGGGAAGTGTACGAACCAACTTAGACCCTTTAGGCCTTTATTCTGATCATGAAATATGGGAGGTAAGCAGCTGATACTTTTACTCCCTTCTCAGGTCAAGAGTTAGTTATGGTGCAAAGTGTTACTTGATGTTATGCACAATTACATGTTTAAGTTACAGAACTATAAGTTTCATAATTGCAGGCTCTGGAAAAGTGTCAGCTGAAGTCAACAATTAGCAGCCTACCTAATCTGCTGGACTCATCAGGTAAGCAGATTTCACCAAATGAGTATTGCGTTTCTGAGTTCTAATACTGCCTGCATCCCACGCATGAAAACTAGAAGTTCCACTTTCTTGTTTAACAATGCAAGATTGTCATAAACTAATGGACTCACTCAAGTGTTCTAATTGATTGTGCAGTGAGCGATGAAGGTGAAAATTGGAGTGCAGGACAGCGCCAACTCTTTTGCTTGGGAAGGGTGCTCCTGAAAAGAAATAAAATCCTTGTCCTCGACGAAGCTACTGCTTCCATTGACTCTGCCACTGATGCCATTCTTCAAAGAATCATCAGGAAAGAATTCGCAGACTGCACGGTTATTACAGTAGCTCATAGAGTTCCAACTGTTATAGACAGCGACATGGTTTTGGTCCTCTCATATGGTAAGCCATCATCAATCTTCTGTTACTTTTATCTAGGATATAACTTTTGATGTATTTCTTTGTCTCTAATGATTGGTATCTGATCATTGATTGATGAGCAACCGGTTTATGCATTATTGAGCCTCATTAGCATCTTATTAAGACAGGCAGTTCTTTTTATTTTGTTAAGATATGATTGTTAATATCATAAACTGGTTGGTCAGTTGTAATTATGATATATTGAGTAATGGCTTTAAATTTGCAGGGAAATTGCTGGAGTATGATGAACCCTCGAAGCTCATGAAGATGAATTCCTCATTCTCCAAGCTTGTAGCAGAATACTGGGCTAGTTGCACCAGGAACTCTTAATTACCACCTTCTTGATCACAACACACAATCTTCTTGGGAGTATGGGAAGAACATCTCCCCATTATAGGGATTTATACTAAAATTAGATAATCATAATCTCCTCCTAGCCACGAATTTCTAATAAATTGTTCATTCAACAAATACAACATTGTAATGTAGTAATGACTGGACGTAGGGCATAGGCCTGTAGATGTATTGGACCGAGTATAAATGGATTGTGGGGCAAATTGCTATTCAGGAATTGAAAAATATAGTCATCTTGTTAGCTGGCAGAAAAAAATATGATAAAATATGGGTTATATAAATCATTTTCTATTAAATCTTTTCTTCAGCCTTTCTCTCCGTGTAAACGTCTAAGTCGTCTAGAGTCTAGACTATGGTTAGCTAGCCTGCAACTAACTCTTACCAACAGCACAGCCGACATGTCGTCTCATGGCGATTCATCCCATTCGCTTCAGGTGGACGACGACGAGCGGACGAGGTTGTTAAGAATAAGAACGGGTCTTATGTTATGCCAATAGGAAGACATTCAGACTGAGGTAGGGTTAGTCTAACTGGTGAGTGATTGGATTAAGTTTATGCGACGTTTCGAATTCGAACTTTTATGTACCTAAAAAATCTTCATTTATGAAACTTACCCATGATAATTAGGTGAGCGACCAGGATCGAATCCGAATCAATGTGGTATCTAGGTTATTATATGGATGAGAAGTGGTCTGGTATGCAAGGATGTTCATTCAAATTATCACTGGATGGATGTGTGTGACTAAGCCAGTTATTTTTGGAAAAAAAAAACAAATAAAAACATTTTGCAAAGTTGAGTAACGTTTGAATGCTGATTGTGGAATCTAGAAGGCTAAATATATGATGGAAGAGCTTAGTAATAATAAGCCGTAGCTAGCTCAAAATGGGGACATATCTTCCTACAATATATAATAAGCCAAACAAAAACAAAACTGCATAACTTCTTTTCGGGTGCTCCTGATATGTATCTTCTATAATCTATAATAATGTAGCATATAAGAGCTAAATGTGGATTAATTTAATGGTCATGGTTATACTTATACATTATCTGACTTAATAATTAATCAAGATATGTTCCAGGAATGGACAGAGCTACAATGACAGGAATAATTTTGTCTTCTAACTAATTGTGGCAATCTCTCATAAAGTGATCTCCTCTCCCGGACCTAAAGTTCTTGAATATTAACCACATTTCTCTATTTAAGATCGATACAAGCATATATAATCCTTTTTAATTTATATACATCGGTCTATCATACACAACTAGCTGGCATAAACACCAAAATTTGGAATGTAGTCAATTAAGAGATGCGTTTGTGTAAGCAGCGCTTCGTGATCATGATGATAATATTTTTTTTCCTACAATTTAGTCTAATTTGAGTAAGGTTGGTCTATTAAAAATTAAAATCTCTTCAACCAACTTTTTCTGTTCACAAAATTCGAATGATTTTTTTTTTCATCAATAAGGACATTGTTTAAGCTGGAGACCAAATGATTTACCAGTTAAACTAATCAAGTGCTATAGTGAAGCTGATAAATGTAAAGTCACTCGAACTATTTTTTAGTTTTATTAGTGATCCACATAAGGATGCAAAATTCAAAGTGATTCGAATTTTCATAAAAAATTATACAAGTTGCTAAATACATAAATATTAGACCTCCTGCCACCAATTGTGTTTCGCTAAAGTTAAGGAGTACGTGCACACAATATACAAATGCTTCAGCCACCAAATAGGAGGAAAAAAAAATGTCTTTTGAATGTAAATTGTCAACTTATTCAAACCATTAATTTGATGTATTTAATAACGTCCGGACTTTAATCTCTCGCATCCACTTGTATAATAATTGGCTTTGTTTTCCTATATTATGTCAACTTGCTGTGAGGTTTCATGTCTTTCTTCCACTCCTTTTTGTTAAACCAATGAGCTTTCTTTTGAAAACAACGCAAGAGGAGGAGAGAAAGTTGCATATGCTAAAGTTTAAAAAGAAAGGAACATTTGGCTTCACGGATTCATCTTTCGTAGATCATAAGATGCGGCCAGTCACCCAATATTAGTGAGGAAAATTGACATTGCAAACAAGTAAATTGCTATTAATGGGGATTACTTGAGCTCATCTTAGTTATTGTTGGTTGAAGTAATTGCTCTCCCATGATAGATTCCAAATATGATACCGTATTTTGTTTGTCCAAAGTATATCTACTAGTTGTTGTAACCAAAAAAAAAGTGTATCTACCGATTATTTATCAAAAAACAAAAAGAAAATAAAAAAGATATCCTCCAATTTCCTACGCAACCATAATATATGAGAAGTGCTAGTTTTTATAGTGAGATATGAATACACACCTAACGACAGGAAAAAAGAAAGAAGATATGAATACATCCCTAGCTAACAATTAATGTTTCTAGTGACCTCATCGTCATTTTTTTTTTTGGTACCGCCTTATTTGATTAACATTTCACATGTATAGTGCCGTTAATGTATGTGAATTCTTAAAGATGAAACTATAATTAAGGATTCTTTGGACGTGCCTCAACAAAACCATTTTTCTAGTAAGATACACTACTAACTATAAAAACTTGTTATTTTTGACGTAGATTTGGCTAGGTGATTACTTTATTTTTGTGCTTTGAGACATCATACCAATTAATGAGTCAACACATTTGACAAGAGAAAGTTTGTACCAGCAATGAATCTCAAATTAAGTTTCTTCTAGCAAAAGTATTATAAACCAAATTGCACCCGCACAAACTAGTAATGGGAACAAATCCATCATCACCTCCTCCACTTTAGAGACTTTTTTCCTGCCTCCTCCCTGATCTCCACCAACAAAAAAACACTCCTTCAATCCCCTGAAGAACCCATGAGCACTAACCCTTCTTTACATGGCCTCTCCGTAGAAGAACTCTCGATACTTGAACCCATAATCCAAAAGTATCACACAGTGGTGGACTCATCTTCAAGCACATGCACATCCCTCATAACACAACGCATAGATGCTCCGGTGAGTATTATATGGCCATTCGTGCGCGATTTCGGGAGGCCGAACCGATACAAACACTTCATCAGGAGTTGCACTATGCAAGGAGATGGAGGTGTTGGGAGTATAAGAGATGTTGAGGTCATTTCAGGGTTGCCTGCCTCCACAAGCAAAGAGAGATTGGAGATGCTAGAGGATGAGAATCATGTTTTGAGCTTTAGGGTTGTGGGTGGTGTTCATAGGCTGCACAACTACTGCTCCGTTACATCGGTCAATGAGTTAGTTCATAAGGAGGAGGAGGAAGGTAAGGTTTATAGTATTGTTTTGGAGTCCTATTCTGTGGAAATACCACAAGGGAATACTGCAGAAGATACTAAGCTTTTTGCAGATACTGTAGTGAAGTTAAATCTTCAAAAGCTAAGAGATAGATCCATGGCATCCTTGCAAGAACTACAAGAAAAACCATGATCGCTACAACAAATTCAATTATGGAGGATTACCGATGATGATTGGATTTCCTGGAGGGTGTCATTAATCGGGATTGGATATGTTACTAATTTGTAAAGTTTCAATTAAATCAACAACATGAATTTTTAAAGAGTTGTATTTAAAGTGTTTTTTAGTCATCTTATGGTTTCATATGGAATATATCTGATAACTTAGTTTCCAGTATTGTTCCATTATGCATAAATTGTACGCAACCTCTAGTTTCGATCAATTATAGAAGTATTTTTTAAAAAAAAAAAAACAAAAGACCAATTATGGAAATAGACGTCATTCTGATTTTCCTTTCTAATATTTATATGTTAATGCTTGTGTTCATGGTTCAGTTTTTTTTTTTACCTTTTTTCACTAAAAACAGGTGAATGTAAGTAGATTGGTTAAAACTTCAAACCTTCCTAATTATATTATATGGGAACTCAAAATTCTTACTCTTCTACTAGAGGTCTAATCAACCACTATAATGAACTATCAAAAAAAAAAAAACTACTATAATGAATTGGGCTTTAGGTTCTACTTGTGCATTTCAATTTTGGGCTGGGTTAACTGGCTTCTACATTGTTCAGGGCCTTTTGGGACAATTCGGGCCTTATAGGGTTGAAGCGAACTAGCTTGACTAGTCTCGAGCCCACTCATTCAAAAACCGTGACGATATGGAGCCCAATTCCAATTAGCAACAGTACTTGAAAGCAAAAAACAAAAAAATAAACTTGTCTCATAAATGAATGAAGCTGAATGCTTATTAGTTTCTCATCTTGCACTAAGAAATACTAAATAAGCCTCTTTACTGTATCAATTGAATGAAAAACATCTGGAGGGATGCTAATTGTTCCTGCTCAACTAAGTTTGATTATGATATCAATTACGCGATTACATGTGGAAGTAATGTTAATACTATTTGGTCCAAAATAAAAAGTCAATTTGGCTATATAAAAAATTAGCACTCGATTCTACATCTACGCGTAAAATATGTTCTAAAGAATATTATACCCACTTGGACAAATAATTCTGGTATCTTCCATATCTCAATCATCTCGTGGTGATTTAGAAAACGTGAATCATTAGTCTCTATTAGGCGATTGTTAGAAGTTTTAAATGTACCAAAGAATAAAGAAGTTTTAGGTACCATTCTATCAAATATTAGAATATGGTATAATACCTTAGCATCAAAAAAATATGGTATTTTACCTAGCAGACTACTCAATTGAAGCAACTGGTAAAGCTTTTTTTTTTTCTTTTTTCTGGATAATATTCTTCATGGCCAATCGGGTGGGCATATTCAACAGACATACTCCATTACTCGTATACATTTGATTTGGACATGTCGTCTTTTACTATAATGAATTTTGAGCTTGTGCCTTTCATTTTCACAATTGTCCAAAGAATTGTGGCTGTGGCCCGAAACTTCCAAATGTAATCCGCAACCCGTAATCGACCGACAAATCATACAATTGATTCCAAGAATAGACAATCACACAACTCAAATGTCTTTTCAATCTTGTGGAGGCAAACCATGTGAGCCCAACTTATTCATACAGGAACGATGAAGAGAAAGGAAAGATGACAACTTTTGGGGTGATTATATTGTGTACCCACATATGTATATAAAAAATTGTACTGATGATTCTTGCTAGAAAAAATTGTGTTGGTGACAAATTGCCAAATGAGAGTGGTTTTATCATTTTTATGATGGTCTGCTGATCATCATTCATTTACATCCTAATCACCAAATAAAACAAACTTTCCATATGGAAATTCTGGGATCAAATATTTTCCTTTTTGATAGCCTTGATAAAAATGGCAAAGATGATGAACAAGATTAGGCAGGCAGCTGTACCACTTCACAGAAGAAGCTAATATGAAACTTCTTGGGTTGCTGGACTCCATTTTTTTTTCCATTTTTTCTCAGAGCATATCTTTCACCAATCCTCCAACTAGATCATTCCATGAAAGAGCAGCCACTGGGGGGATTAGATTAACCAGCCACGCAACAAGGCGATAAGGGAATAACATAAAGAATTGATGACCTTTAGAAAGGTCAGGCAGCCACCAAGTTCCTCTCTTTTGTCTGATTATTAGGCCATAACTGGACTCTGAAGTATTGGGGAAGGGCTTGTCAGTTCTGCTTTCCAGGCTTTTAGTTGTTTGCACTTTCCACCAATAATCCTAATCTTAATTTTCTATTTTTTTTTCTCCATAAAAGGAAACTAATCCCGTTTGTTGTCAAAACATCCCATTTCATCATTGAATTAAATAACAAAGAGGCTACATGTTGAAGTTCAAGCAAGCCACTATTTATCTATTTTTATGGATCCCCCTTGATCAATGCTGACCAAAGAGTCTTACACAGGCTCTTGAACTTCTTTGTTAAAAACAAAAAAAAAAAAGAAAAAAAAGAAAAAAATTAGTGCAAAGTAATTGTTAACTCTGCCACTTTGCCTGCACTTTATGCTCTTGTTACACTAATTAAACCCAACTACTGACGAACTGATAGAGCCTGAGGCAAGGCTTCAGGGACAGCAACTGTACTAATATTCTGCAGCTTGCAGTCTGCTGTAAACAACTGAGCAGAAGCACTGTTGCTTTCCTCCTCCACAGTAATTGTTTCCACTAATTGCAGCAAAACCTTTTCAAGATCAGCACCATCTGTCCACTCATGAATTTCTGCCTTGATCACCATAGGATTCCTGCTGATCAAATCCCAGACCGGGAAATTCTTCCTTGGCATCACATAATCTGCTTCTGTCAGCTTCAAGCTTGGGCAGTAATCACCAACACCGTCACCAAGATAGATGATTTTCTTGTTTCCCTCTTTGGACAGTGAAGCTTGAATCCTTTCAATGACTAGACCCTGTTGTTTACAAAAGGGAAAGGCACAAGAGTTAATTAGTATATGATCCAAAAATTATATAAGATCCAGAAACGTTGGCATCACTGAAAATCCAAACATATATTACATTTTGGCTTATGCAGAATATTGACAAATAGTCAATATCTTAATTCTGCAGATGATTTAAGAATGGTGGGGTCACACAACAACACGCGAGGATGTATTTTTTTTATTTTTTGCTAAAAAAAATATTTTGTCTTAATCATATAAATACGCAGAAACTTGTTCCAAACATTCTGGATACCAATAATGACCACTTTTTTCACAAACTTTCTCTTAATAAAATAACAATCCAGAAGAATTTGGAAGCGCAGAGTAAAGCAGCCTTTCCTTTTACGAAAAAACCCTTTCACAAAAAAATTTTTTTCTATAAGTCTCTGGAAAAGATTATAGTACTCTTCTTCTTAAGAAAATTCAAGTTAAACTTGGCCTCATCAATTTAATAAAGAAATTAAGAACAATTAAACTACCTTGCACATGTTAGGAGGGCAAAGACCGCCGCAACCGTGAGGAGATTTAGTAAAATCATGGTAAGGAGAAATCCTTAATCTTCCTTCTTCATCCACATAACCCGGGTTGGTGTTGATTTCAGAGAAATAATCCCTCAATCCAAGATGCTTCAAGATTGTCTCTATGAAGAACAGGTTTGCATCGCTTACAATCCTCAACTCGCACCTGAAAATCACCAAACACATACCGTCTCATAAACTTCATTACAACCAAACATGGGAAATTAGTTAACAAAATTGAACCAAATCATCGAAGAAGGTAGTAATAATATATAGCATATTTGTAGTTCCATACCCTAAAGCATAGGCAGACTTAATTGCAGGGACTACCCTGGGATGAATAGGAATACGCTTTAAGACCTCTTCAACGTCCTCAATGGTTTTACCCTGTGCATGGATTTCCCTCATCATTGTATCCTGTAACATTGCAAAGAAGAAATTAAAGAAAGTTAGTGAACAAGAAAATAGTGCAATAAGAACAGCATTGGGGTGGCAAAAAAAAAAAAAAGAAGAAGAAGAAGAAGAAGAAAACACTAATTACCATTAGAGAATTCCATGGCATGGTAGGGAGGAGTTGGTTGAACAAGTCAGTGAAACCCAACTCATCGACGACCCAGTTGTCGCTGTCCACGTCGATTATGGTCTTGTCAAAGTCAAAAACGACCACAATTTTTTCGGCCATGTCTAATAGTAGTTTATAGACCTCTCGATGACACAAGAGAGAGACAGAGAGAGAGAGACAGAGCAAGAAGTGCTTTCTTTCTTATGTTGTTGTTGTTGTTGTATTTGTTGGGGATGGAGTTTTGTGTCAGAGAGAGGGGATGTATTTATAGTGTGGGCAGCTATCTGTGTCCTAAGTGGATTTGGATTTTGAAGAATAAACAGTTACATGTGGGATTTTCTGGGAGATGCCAAAGGAATATTACACGGGGTTGCTGTTTTGTGGAGGGTTTCACGCACGCCATACAAATCCCCTTCACCAAAATAATAATTAGCATCACAAAAAATAACCCTATTGGGGGGGTTAATGTGTCCGGCCCATAGATCTGACGGTCAAAAGGGTGTGATCAAAATCTTGTGCTTTAATCCCAGCCGTTGATTCATGGTGAAGAAGAATAGTGATGGCCTGATAGGTATAATAGGGGCAACTAATCCGTTGTTGGTTGGGTGGGGGGGGAAGGAAGGAACGCGGGAATAAGAGAATATTCCAAGGGAATTAAATTCACTTGGCCAAAATGGAAACGCACCTCATAAGCTACTAGTACTACCATTAAAGCATAGAATGGAATATTCCGGGTAGAGTCCAGTCGGTGATTCTATGGAACCATTTCTTTTGTTTTTGTGTGGCTGCCAAGGTAAGCAATTTGCTATGTAGTTGTACTATAACCTCATCAACTGCATTCACATGATATGGAGCGTGACTACACACAACACAACCACTAATCTCTCTTTTCTCTATGTTTTTTTCCTTTCTTTGTTTTTGGGCCTTCGCTTTTCCTGGACACGTAACGTATTTAAGGAATACAGGCAACCTTAGCTCATCAAGCTTCTTAATTGTATCTTAACAAATACATTCATAACGAAAATAATTTTTTTAAAAAAATAATTCAGGGAGACGTACGAGTTAGATTAGACCAAAGTCAAACACGGACACAATATTTTTTGTATATTAATTAGATGCAATGTTCCTTACACCAAGGGAAGTGAAGTGCCAAGGATTGCGGCTATTATCTTATTTTTCTGATAATTTTTCTTGTTTTTCAAGGGGTTTTTTTTTTTTCTAAACTTGGTCTTTTTTATTCATGAGTAGGCTTAATTTACCATGAAAACAAATTATCTAGAACATCTTCGTGTCAACAAATCCTGGATTTATGTCCGGATCGCAGCGGTATCAGTCTAGGGGAGAGCACTTTTTTTTTTTTTTTACCTAATATAAGAGTAACTATAGCCTAAACTCCAATCCAATCAAATAAACAATTACGATCATGACTTGTACAAGTAGGAATTGGCACCCATTTAGACCAGGATTTAATTTGGACTGACGAGCTCCCTGATCTTATACAGCTCACCACTTAGCAAAACTAGCTGCCCATGTAGACCAATATTTTTTTTTTATGCTAACGTAGACCAGGATTTATTTGGAATTGAGAAGCCTAAGATTTGCAAAACTGGATACCGCTCTATAGACCAGGACTTATTTCGGATTGAGGAGCCTCCTATAAATGGTATACAGCCAGTCAAGGACTAGCTAGCGTTTCCACAACACATTTTTCACACAAGACAGTACTCAAGGATGCAAGAACCTACCAATTAAGCAAGTGCAGTAGATAAATTGAAGCCTGATTAGTTCCCCGTAGACTCAAATTTGGATTTGTTAAGTTCAATTAAAAGGCAAAAGACAAGCCTGGAATCATGGCTATGCGCCGAGAAGCGATGCATGATATCATGGGTATCATATGGGTCACCTTGAAAGATTGGTCATGAACGTTAACTTCTCAACTTCATAGAGAAACTAAAAATTATTTTGAACAAAAGTATTTACTTCACAATACTCTTCCTGAAATTTCGATGCCATAATCATTTTGTTTCTTTTGAGAGGAAATTAACGTGCAAACAAAAACTTGATCAATATATATCTTCCTTGTTGGCGGAATTAATTCCAGAAGTTGTGGTCTATAGGTAAGCTCTCGCGTCAGAAAAGATCATAAGAATAAGAAATAGATACAGACATAGGTGCATATAAGTCAATAATAGTTGTGTAAATATAGTACTACTTATGAATATGCATGTTTTAATTTATAAATATGACATTTCTCGATTGTGAGTTTTAGTATTTAAATAAAATGCTAATTGTCAGGATTAGAGAAAGAAGGCCAGAAACAGAGGCAAAAAAAGTGGCCACATACCTCTTTTATCAATGTTTAATTTTTGTTTTCATGGTTAGATCTTGTGTTACTATCAAAAGGACGTGATTTTGTCGGTAGCCCGCAGAGAACGTTTTTTTTTTTCTCTTTAATGTGCTATATATGTTATTTTTGGGAAAACTATAAGCAAACAGGGAAACAAGTTTGTTTTACTTTTTCTTTTTGTTGGTGAACGAGAGGTATTTACATTTGATAAACATGCTCTTAAACGTCCTTTTCGCGATTTGGAGCCCATTAAATCATTGAACCAAAGAGAAGAGCCTAGATATATATTTCTTAGTTGTTGATTTTGATAAGAAAGCTATATATATAGATCACTCTTCACTAAAATTTGTTCTACTGTTGCACTGCATGTGAGTTTAATTTAGATGCAATTTCTTTTTTCTAGAAATTCTGAATGAAAGAGTAAATAATTCGATAGCTGAATAAAATCATCGTCCACCCAAATAAGGTTCCCATGAGCTGTGACCTGCGATGAGACAAGTTGGATTTAATCAATTGATCACAAATATGCCTCTTCTATTAATTCTTTCCTATAGACGACGCTACCTCTAGGTACCTCTCACGCTCAGCGAAGGAGAGTACCATACAATCATGTCTAGCTACCACTTTTGGCCCCATTTATGTCTCTTTTTTCCTGAATGAATTCACGTGCCTCTACTCTCAGCCAATGGTATCCTTGTCATCCTGATTTCATCTCCCGATCATTGTCGGCTGTCCTGATTCGTGGAGCTGTGTTAATTAGCTAGTGAAAGTGTACCAATTATTATACTCTAACTTAATTATACTAAACGATCGAGTCTATATAGATAGTGCTCTTGTCAAAGGGAAAAAATTAAAAGGGTTCAAATTAAGTTGAAGGTGACTCATCGCGTTCATCATTTCCTGATGATAAACATTTGATTAGAGCCCTCCTTTGAGCCTTTCCAGTCTTTAAGGTGACAAAAGTGGACACCACTAAGGCGATTTGGTGTTAAAAAAAACCCACAACATTTCACTTGCTGACACAGGCAATTGTTGAATGGTTTTAAAGATAGAGTTGAATAACTATTTAATTTTAACTTACATGGTGACTTTTCAATTCAAAGTGGGATTACCATGTTGTTTTGTTGGGGATGATTAAAAAGACTGATGATCATAAAAGGGCCTTTTCTACACTGACACACCACTAGGCTCTTTAACCTAATTTTTAGTACAAGGTTACATGTATTACGTACCTATGAAGTTTCAACGATGGATAGCAAACGTAGCAAGAGATGCTTTATTCACATGAAAACAACAAATTGGACCGGCACAAAATGCCATGCTCCTACCACCCTTTAAGATTAATGGAGGCTTTGAAAAGATTTTTGTTAGTTTCTTGCAGCTTTAATTCCTGGATACGTGGTGAGCTACGTACATGTAAAGGCAAAATGTAGCTACCTAGGTGGTTTGATATATGCGTCACACATGGTTTCTCAACGTGAAACTTTAATACATTGTCGACACCCGGATCTCTAAAAGTTCACGAGGATTTCAATTCTGTTCTCCACTTTAAGCTTTTCTTTCTATGGTTTCTGGGTTCTAATAGCAGGCTAATTAAAGTAACTTTTTCTATTTGTATTTTTGCGCCTTTCTTTTATGCTTATATCTAATGACACACTAACGTTTAGATATCTCTTTCAATCTTAGAGGGAAAAAAGAAAAAGAAGTTTATCGTTGCGTGGTTGAATGCAAGTAATTGAACTTCAACATCCAATTATTGAATCTTAAATTGATGTCAACTCTGGAAAATGCTAGAACATGGAAGCCTAATCTTTGAAGGATCATCACCATTGCCGGTTAGCTTCTTGGTGTTAGCTTAGATGGAAAAACCTCCATGGAATCATGTGTTATTCAAATTAACATTATCTCATTCTCCATACTGCTTTCGTCCATCTAATTTACCAAATTTTCTATTGTCTTGAAAGCCATTGCGATTGTATTTTGAAATTATTTTTCTATTGTCCGTCCATTCCTTCACGTACTAAATGTAAATTTTAGTCGTTGATTAAAAGAATTAAAAATAAAAAGCCACTTCCATTTATCACGGGCTACCTCATTTTTCTGGATCATAATTTATCATGGGCTACCTGTCATGATGAATTTGAGATTTTGATTTCGGTTTTCCTAGTCCGGGGTTCATCCTATTGGGCCACGATAAAACTTGGAGCCATTTCTACCCGATGTGTGGTTTTGATGCACAAGCAGATCCAGGAGCCCACCGTGAGTTTATAGTATCGGGTTTGAAGAGAACCCAAACAAACCCGAGCAGGTAGCCCATTTTTGGCTACGATGGGAGAGACTACGGGACACATAAAACCCATCTTGACTTGGGCTTGAATATTTTGTAGTCCACTCTTTTGTCTCACCCAAAAAAACATATAAATTCATTTGTACTCGTGAGTCGTGAGTGGACTGAAAGCCTGAAACATTAAAACTGTGCAAATCTTACTGCATCATCTTGTCTTGTTTCCTAGGAGGGTGTACGGTAATGTTACTTCAAGTGAAGTGTTCTCTTCTGTCCATGTCTATGATAGAACAGAGTTGGAACTAAATAAAACACTTTACGATTTCTCACTACTTTTTCATAAACTCAAACTCAAAGTGCCCTGAGTTCCTCCCAGTTTTGAAAAGTAAAAATTAGTTCTATTCTTTCTGCCAGCAAGACTACAATTTAAAACAATGAAGAAATATGTAGACTATAGTAAGTGGGAAACTATCCTTCATATGACCAGCTAAACAATGGAAAATAGAAATTGAAAATCACCATCGTCATTGCTTATTTCATTATTTTCCCCAAATGGGTTTTTCACAGCTCGCTGATGGCGTTTGTTTTCATTCGGAAAAATACCAAGTTAATGTCTTTAAGGAGACTTAATCATAGCTAACAAAGCACAGGTTTTCGCAGTCTGCAACCAATGCTACTTTGGAGACTAACTTTCAGACAAATATGTGTACAACGACTTGAATTGTTTTAGAGATGGATAATATGGCAAGTGTGATTGGTTGGTCGGGCAAAGAAAATCTTCCAAAACTCTGTAATAGAGCCAACGAATTCGAAGCTCATCATCATCATGCCACAATAAGGAGAATCATGGGTTTGCTTCTAAAAGATTTAGTCCATCATTGTTGAACTAATTGCTTTATTTGGTTGCTTTCCATGATTCGGACCATCATTTATACACTAATTATTGATCCTCAATTATTTCAAGTACCTAATGTGAAGTTTGGGCTCGAACGCATTGCTGGACCTGGTGGTAGCCTTTTCCGTCTAAAACATCCCATCGTTTTCTAGATGCTGGGGAATCTCGTTCTTGATGTTGGCTTCTAATGAATGAATCATACATCTTTGATTTTCCACACCTAAAAATCCATTATTTTGTTCAATTATATCATTATGATGAAGGGAGTAAATGTCAAACGACAAGCATGCATCCATGCATCCAATACCATCAGATATGAAATCCATAGTGTGAATAGATTCATGGTTAAATCTTACAAAGAAGTACCACAATTCAAGTTGCATGATAGTCAATGTACAAAACCAAATATTATACTATTCTTGACAGGCCAATTGAAAATTATCCTCGAAGAAATAAAGATGCAAACTGTAGGAATTAATGACATTGCCAAGCTTGTTGGTATATCAAGATCAACAAACAATTGAACTTCAACATCCAAAAGTTCACCCGGTTCTCTAAAAGGTCACGAGGATTTCAATTTTTGTTCTCCACTTTAGGCTTTCTTTGTGTGGCTTATAGGTTCTACAACAGATGTAGCAGGCTAATTAAATTAACCTTTTCTATTTGTATTTTACTGCCAAAGGTTTTTTAACAGTTATGTCATCAATCTTTATTCATTTCTAAATTACAAAACCATTGGAAAACCGGCTCGCACAAGACATTGAAAATGGTGTTGTGAGCATTGATTGGAACCAGAGAGCTCTTGATGTCTTCTTCAAGACAAAATATGGATGGGATTTGCTTACAGATTGATCCATATGGGCATTTGGTCCTGAAAAGCAGGTATAATTTAGGTGTTTAACACAGTTGCTATCCAAGTTGCTTCTCTTCTACTTTTCTTAAAGTTATAATCTTTAATCTAATTATTTTTCTACGACTGTGGCAAAACCTCTATGGTTTGATTCTTGTCAGATGGCATGTGTAAATGATGTTTTCATTGTGAAACTCTGGTACATCCAGAGACCTAATATTTTGTTGGATGACAAACTTCCCACTGAAGTGGACAAGTGTCTGTTGGGAGTTGTTAAGGATTCTATTGTTCACGGGTAAAGAAAACTAGTGTTACTATTCTTTTTTTTTTCTACTCTTTGTAGTATGTTGTTTGCAATTTTAAACTTTTTATTGCTCTGGACAGTTCCCAGTGGGGTGTATGAGAAGGACCACTGTGTGATTATCTAATGAGAAATGACAAGTTCAAAATTGTTGATGCACGGATTACACCTGAACCACTGCATCATGAATCTGATCAGATCATTCCCACAGCTCGTCGTGCGGCCCTCTCTGCTTTCTTAAAGGCAACCCCACGGCTTATGGAGCCAGTGCACTATGTGGAGGTAAATGCTAACTGTTTGTGTGATTATTTAATAACTGTAAATTTGGAGATTATTTAAATTTGGTGAGGTTTTTGTTTTCTTTGAGAAACAAGATAAGTAGATGTCAAGCTTAAGCAGTGTTCTTTGCTAACAGTTGTTGATTGATTGTGGTAAGTTTTTGTTTTGATTTTGCTTAGTTTTGACGTTAGTACAGAAACAAACCCCAATAGAATATCTCACTGCCACCGATACCATGGTGTCTCGAAGACGTGGACATATTACATCAGAGGTTTCTTCAGCTAGGGACTCCTTGCCAAACTTTGAATGTTGGAAGTTTATGGCACTGTTAGGCAAAACACAATTCATCTAAAGCTATTAACCATACCGTGGTTGATACATATCTTTTGCAGCTCTTATTATTATCAAAAGTTATTCTCACTAAGGTCTTATGGCCTGTATGAGAACGCTTGAAGCACAACCGATGTGTAACGTTCTAGCTTGTCGACTGTCACTACAAACCAACACGATGCTTTGTCCTCACTCACATGTTTCCAGGGAAAACTTCCCAGGAGGTCACACATCCTAGAATTGCTCCAAGTCAAGCACGTTTAACTTTGGAGTTCTTCTGGAATGAGCGCCGAAAAGGTAGGTGCACCTTGTTGATATAGTTAGTACCCATCAAACCGTTTAAGCTATTCTCGATTGTGCAATCCCATACCTATACAACCTCGAAATCACTTCATTTGAGCTATTCTTAATTATACAGTCCCATACCCGTATAATTACGGAATCACCCCAACTGTGCAGCCCCATCCCTACACAGTCTCAGGATCTCTCCTATTTCGGTGTAGATTCGGTTCATTCGTGTGCCCCTCCGTCTAGAAGCCGCTCCTTGTCCATGCTCATCCCGGCACTGGGGTACACTTCCCGCCCTCATTGACCCCGGGTGTCACACGATGCATGCTTTACTTTTGGGCTGATTGGGTGTTTTTATTGTGATAAATGTATTCCAGGCATTCTTACCTATCATAGAGCCCTTCGGTTTCGAGACAAACTTGAGGTCCTATACCAAAGGGCAAGCATTTTGCCTCTTGGTATTTGATCATTGGGCTATTTCCCTTAGAGATCCTTGTCCTATTGTCCCTGGAGATCCTCTTGAGAAGGGCATAGTTTTGAAGCCACTTGAGCCTGCACCAATCCAACACCTTGCTCGTGAATCTATGGTGAAGACTAGCAGTGAAAAAATGATAATGTCAGGAGATAGGAATGACGATGATGAGCTATATCGGGCATGTGCACTCGGTTGGGTTGCAGATACTGTAACTCGTAGACCATTGTACACCATTCAATTCAACAGTTATACCCTTAAATAGTCTACTAACGAGATGGACAAGACCAATGTAGGTGATGTACCCAGGGCAGAAATTACAAATGCGAGGGAACTTGAAGTTCATTTGGCTTTACTTTAGAGCAAGCACCTAGGGAAAGACATAGTGGATGACACGTGGCCTTCGCAGAATTGTATGATGCAGTACTTGCACTACTAGCCTACGGGGATATTCTCAAATTGGACCCATGGGCTTTTGATCTGGATGACAACTGGCGTTATTTCCAGCATATGTTGCATGAGGTTACAATCATAAAAGCAAGAGGTGGATTGGTCAACTCTATATGAAACTCTAGATGGGTCAACCCTATATGAACAATTTTATGATTCTGTCTGTAATGGCACTCTTGATGATGGAACAAAGTTGGAACCAAATAAAACACTTTACACTTTCTCTCCACTTTTTTTCGTAAATTCGAAGTGCCGTGAGTTCCAATGAAACAAAGCTTTAAAAAAGCAAATGCTAGTGTTATGTTCTTTTTGTTGCCATATTTTAGACATGGATAACATGGCAAGTGTGATTGATTGGTCGGAGAAACAAATTCTTCCAAAACTCTATAATAGAGCCAACGAAATTGGGCGCTCATCATCATCATGCCACAACAAACAAGAAGAATCATGGGTTTTCTTTTAAAAGATTCAGCCCATCATTTTTGAACTAATTGTTTTCTTGGGTTGTTTTTGAGCCCATCAGTTTTACATTAATTGTTACTCCGCAATTATTTCATGTACCTAATGTGAGTTTGGGCTCGAATGCAATAGCCTTTTCCGTCTAAAACATCCTGTCGTTTTCTAGACGCTGGGCAATCTCGGTCTCGATGTTGGCTTCTAATGAATGAATCGTACATCTTTGATTTTCCACACCTCAACTTCCATAATTTGTTCAATTATATCATCATCATGAAGTAAAATGTCAAATGACAAGCATGCATCCAGTACTATCACAAATGGACATGGAATGCATAGTGTTGATAGATTCTTAGTTAAATCTTACAAGGAAGTAGCAAAATTCAAGTACCATAATGTACAAAATCAAATATAGTGCTATTCTCAACAGGCGAATTGAAAATTATCCTAAAAAAGATGCAAACGGTAAGAGTTAATGCCATTTCCCAAGCTGGTTAGTGTATCAAGATCAGCAAGCAATTTTATCAAGAGAAAGTCACTTCTTATTCTTTATTTCTACTGTGAATAAAACTAACATTAAACAAGCAATTCAAAATAAGATGTTTCTTTTTTTTGAAACCCCAAGAAATAGAACATGCATCTAATACTGACCAATCTCTCACCACCGTGCGATCGAACGACTCATTGAAGTTTGAACACCATTTGATCAATGCCACATCCCAGAAGAGATAGAAGAATAAAAAAAGTACCAGCCAAAAGGGTAAGCAAAGTCATAGAATGCTCATCACCAGCCAATGAAATCATATCCCTCCATTTAAATACCCAATCAAGACCGTCTGTGAGGCTTAAAAATACATTATCCAAGCACTTTATCACCACAACTGAGATTATTAAATACCCAAAACAAAACAAAACAGAACAAAGGCACATTATTGAGAGAGAACTAGACAGTGTTTGTGTGTGTATTTGGGTTCTCAAGGAACCGGTTTGTTTGTTGCCATATCTCTCTCTCTCTTCTTTCTTTTTTTTTTTCTCAATTTCTTCAGTCATTTCAGCCCCCCAACTAAAAAACAAAAGACCCACGAAAATCCCAAATCTCTCCTTTTAGATAGAGAAACAGGCTTTTCTTTCCTCATTTTCCTTTTCATTCATTGTTTCTTTAGAGAGAGAAAGTTAAAATTTTTACTCCATTTTTTCTCCGATTTAGAATTTTAGATAGAGAGAACCCCAAAAGGAAAAAAGGGACACACACAGACACACACACAGAACATTTTACACAGAGACACAACACACACAAACACAAAAAAAGACCCTCTCTCTCTCTCTCTCTTTCTCTCTCTCCCTGTTTCAATGGTCGGATTGTAGAAAGCTCTCTCATTCGACGAATTTGATGGGTTTTCTGGCCTCAAGCTAAAGATGCGATCTTTGTGATTGATTGGTTGATTGTCTCGAGTGTGAATCTGGGCCGTTGATTCCTTGATCGTTGAATACAAAATGAACGGTGGCGATGAGGTCGCTGCAGCAGCTCCGCCCCGGGCGGCGGCGCCACCACCACAGCCCCTGGAGTGGAAATTCTCCCAGGTCTTCGGTGAACGCACCGCCGGAGAAGAAGTGCAAGAAGGTGCTTTCACCGTCACCCTCCCCCTCTTTGTCTCTAGGCTTACTTGGATCCAGTTGCTATTTTATGCGATTATCACGAATTAGGGTTTATTTTTAAGTTTTGGATCCGAAATGGATCGTGGGTCTATGAGATATTGGTGTTTGGGTAAGTGGGTCGATGAGCGTTTGGGGTTCCATTGATGGGTTTTCTTTATGTTTAACTTTTTTGAATTGGATTTGGATTACTTTAGTGTGATTGGTAAGGTTCGCATATAGATTGAGATATGAACAAGTGGGGAAGTGAGCTTGTTGAAGTTAGTTGGTAGAGCTTGCATGCAATGAGGTTTTTCCTGGCGATACAGTTGTGTTGTTTGAGTGGTCGAAGCTTGAACTTTAGGTTCTTATTTGGATCTTAATGGTTAAACAACCGTTAATTAATTAATGGAATTTGTATAAATTCCTTGACTTATGTCATCCTCTTGTGATCCATCTTGAAGTTGATATATATGCCTCAATGAAGTGTGAGAGTCCGGCGGTGACTTTTTGTTGTTATTTTCATTCATCTGAATTATGTTTATTACTTCTAAAGGTAACTACGTCTTATGTGTTCATGGTACTGCTTTAGCCTTAAAGGTCCAATACTGCACCTAAGCTTTGATGTTTTCTTATATATATTTATAATGAATAATGCAGGGCGCAAAATAGAATGCCAGATTCGAGTTTAATGCTTGTATTTTGTGCAACTGGGAAGTGGTTTACTAGTGTATCTAAAGTAGTTGACAACTGTCTGTTTCAGTTGGTTATCAATCAGTTTCAACAGCTTAGTGCTCTCTTACTGTGAACGATTAAGTGATGTGTATGTAAATTCTGTATTAGAAGAAATTTGTGCTCGTTTTGTAAACCAACCAATGGCTGTGTAACCAAGGAATAATATTCTCCAGTTTGAATATTTGACATTGCTATAAGATGCATTTTTTTACTGTATGGTTAGTCGATCTGCTTTATGCCTGCTTGCTTTCTCAACTCCTGTAATTAAAAGCTGAACAGTTTCTCAGAATTGTACGAGCTTTGTTCACAGAAAATCTAGAATATGTTCTATCATGTATTCTGGAGAAATAACAAATATGTTAACATGAGAGGAGAGCTGTTAGCAAACAATGAGTGAACACAATGTAGTTGCTTGGCTCCTTTTGAGATATTTAACAAAAGGTAAAGGAAGAGAGGAAATGAAACTAAACCTTCTGATATTGGATTTAGATATTAGATAATAAGATTTCTTTTCCCTGTCAGATATGACAATGTGCATAAAGAGTACAATGGGATTCCTTGATCTAAGTTGTGTTCTTTTTGCAGTTGACATTATTTCGGCTATTGAATTTGACAAAAGTGGAGATCATCTCGCTACCGGTGACCGTGGGGGCAGGGTGGTACTCTTTGAGAGGACTGACACATTGGATGTATGTGTTGTTATCCTTTTCAAGCTTCATTTCCTAATTGAATGCTGAATGCCTGTACGTCATCATTCTAGTTTGTTATTCCTTGCTGCATGCAGCAGTATAATACTTTTTTCTTCTGGTTTGGAATGTGTGCAGTATGGTAGGTCCAGAAGAGATCTGGAGAGAACTGACTATCCAATCAGTCGGCATCCTGAGTTCCGCTATAAAACAGAGTTTCAAAGCCACGAACCTGAGGTTGTTTCCTCCAGTTTCTGTTGATCTTATTTCAGATGTCAACCACCCTGTTAATATTCAAACTGAACATATCTTTGTCTCTGCCAGTTTGACTATCTCAAGAGTTTGGAGATAGAAGAAAAAATCAACAAAATCAGATGGTGCCAAACTGCCAATGGTGCTCTTTTCCTTCTATCAACTAATGATAAGACTATTAAGTATTGGAAGGTAGGAAAGCGACTGGGTTGAAGTGTGATATGTAGCTGTTTATGTTTCTTTTGTTGTACATCATATACAAGATGGTATATATGTATACGCCTGTAAGTCCATTTTGGTATTTTCTATTACCTAGTGAGTTTCGTGCCAGCAACCTTGCCAGTATAGATGCTTTTATGTGTGATATGAATAGCACATTATTTAGGATGTTTCTCTGGCTTGGCATTGGAGGATGATGCAATTTAATGTTATTGGAAATTAGAGTTGGCGATTAATGGCTGAGAATTGGTTTTCTTTCTTTTTGAGTTGAATTTTCTGTGAATCTTACTTGCATGAATACCAATATGTAAATGTTCTTTAGTTAGTGTCTCTTAGAATTATGGTCATCCATTTTGCCAGAATACGTTTCCATAGTTGAAATCTTTGTAGCATACCCCGGAGGGGGGCATGTATATGCATAATGACTTCTCAGTGCTTGTGCATAACAGCTTAGATATGTAAATCTCATTGTGGCCGAGTTTTATTTGCACACTTAGTCGTTGTATCTTTCTATTATCATGCTTGTTTCTTGGCTGCAGTTTCATGGTATTTCATTGCTGACTGTTTGCTTTCTTGTGGCTGCAACTGAGTTTGTTTTTGGTATGTTCTCTTAAAATTTTAGGTTCAAGAGAAGAAGGTGAAAAAAGTCTCTGAGATGAATGTGGACCCCTCAAAATCTTTAGGAAATGGTAGTGTTGCTAGTTCAAGTAACTCAAGTGGTGCTAAGCCATATCTTGCAAATGGAGGATGCCTTGATAGGTCTTGCAGTTCTTTGAGCAGTGACTTTGCGATTCCTCCTGGCGGCATCCCATCCCTGCGATTGCCTGTGGTAGTTGTATTTAAGCCATTGCATTCCATTCTAGGTGTTATATGCTCGATCTAATTTGAATCTCTCCACTCTTCTCTTGTGCCCTCATGTTAATACGTTGAATGAATCAGCTTGTTTTCCGACTCTTTTAAGCAAAACACAATGATTTTTCTCTTCATTGTGTATGGTTTGTACATTATCATTATGGAAACTTTGTTCAATTTAAGCCATTGTATTCCATTCTAGGTGTATGGTTTTTATTTTGCTGGGATTTTCTCATCCAGTGTGACACTAGTAATTCAACTTCAAGGATTAGACTGTTCATGATTTTGTAGCTCCTCAACAAGCTTGACTTTGTTAGTTTTGTTTTCCCAAGATAAGGGGTTGAATGATGGATTGTCAATAAAAATATATTTCTGATTCACTGATGTTTTTTCTTGTATATGGATCTAACTCTCATATTTTGCAATGCTTAGGTAACTAGTAACGAGACCAGCCTTGTGGCTCGATGTCGGAGGGTGTATGCACATGCTCATGACTATCATATAAATTCTATTTCAAACAACAGGTAGCTTTAATCCTTTCGTAGTTTTCTTGAACTTGTATTTCCATTTTTTTGGCTCTCAGTTTTTCTGTCGCTGGGATTTTGTTGATGCTTTTGAGTTTCTATATGTATGGATTCACATATGCCAATCTTTTCTCTTTCCCTTTCCTTGGAATCCTCAGATTATATCTTAAAGAACAAGTTACAATGTGATGGATTTGTGATTTCCTTACTAATGGTGTTTAGTTCTTCGCTGTTGTCTGTTTGTTTTGTGTTTTGTTAAGTTAGATAATTTTTCCAATAATGCCAACATGCCAGGATGTCTTACAACAAAAGTGGAAAGGTGTAGAACGATAACGATTGGATTTTGCTTTGCCTTATATCTTCTACAAGAATTTTGCCTCCTTGATAAATATAGCGTATAATAAGTTTACTTACGTTTAAATAGTTTAATGACATATTAAGAGCTAAAGTTACATAGTATAATGACCTTTCAAGGTGCTAATTTTGAGATCCTGGTTAGTTGGTTTTCTTTCTGATTGTTTTGTTTCTCACTCCTTCCATATGCAAATCACCTCCTTTTTCGGATATTATTGTTGTTTGTGTCCTGACATGAATATCTTAGTGCCACAGTATTGAGTTGTTGGATGTTCTCACCTTGCGAATTCGTAGTAAATGTACTTCATCTGGATTTTGTATTGGGTGCTTGTTCATATAAAGTATCAATATGGCATTATTCAAATTTTCAATAATTTGCTTTATCTTCAGAAGACGTTGTCCTTGATGTAGCTTGTCCATGTCTGTGTTGTTCCAAACTTTCTTTAATCATCCCTCTCGTTTCTCATGCTTTCCAGTGATGGTGAAACATTTATATCAGCTGATGACCTGCGTATTAATCTTTGGAACTTGGAAATTAGCAACCAGAGTTTTAATATTGTTGATGTCAAACCTGCAAATATGGAGGATCTAACTGGTAAGCCTTTTAGTCTCCATTCTCCAATACTCTTGAGGTAGTGTTGAAACTCTGTACACTGGGCTACATCTGATGCCAGTGAACAATAGCAGATGAATCTTTTTGAAATATAAGTTATGAGATTTGGCATTTTCACCCACTTTTCATCTGATGTTTTCATATATTCCCTTTGTTTCTTTCTCTTTCTCTGGCATCTTGACTAGACCAAGCCAGATGTTTCTAGTTCCTGATTAATTTTTTCTGGTTTTCATGGCAATAACATGATTTTTGCCATAATTTAATGGATGTATCATCTTTGCTTGATTTCTTAGCTTTTCGGGAAGCAGCTTCCTTCTGTCAACTACACTTAGCTTTTCTATGAACTTATGTTCTTTTTAACCTTGCAGAGGTTATAACTTCAGCAGAATTCCATCCCAACCATTGTAATACCTTAGCTTACAGTAGTTCAAAAGGTTCAATACGCCTCATTGATCTGCGGCAGTCAGCTCTGTGTGATTCTCATGCAAAATTGTGAGTATTCAACCTGTTTTTGCCATATGTTCCTTTGTGAGTGGGAAAAATGTTTATGGGTAGGAAATGGCTTCTGTATGAGCCGAAGATAATTTCTTCAGCATATTAAACTTCTAGAGAGAATCATCACTACTATCCCTTGCCATACAGGTTTGAGGAACCAGAGGCACCAGGGTCTAGATCATTTTTCACAGAGATAATTGCATCAATTTCAGATATCAAATTTGCAAGGGATGGGAGATACATACTCAGTCGTGATTACATGACTCTGAAGGTTTGGGCTTTTATATATGTAAAAGACTTGGTTCATGTTTTGTGTTGCATAGTGTTGTGTTACTGTATTTTCTAGATACTGGCAATCCATTGTCTCACGGACTTCCATGTTTCTCTATGATGTATGGTAGATTTCATCTCTAAAAGCCTTGGAATGTTCACATTGACGTGAATAAATTTCATATATGCAAGCAGAAAGCTTGTGACTTTTCTAATCTCTTGTACTCCCTTCAGTCACATGTTGCCAACCAAGATAGGGAAGATGGATGTCCACAGTTTACAATGACCTGGGACATGGTGCATATAGTACCTGAGAGGATCATTTAGTTTGTAAAATTGTGAAGACAGGTCTCCTAGTAATATTAGTGTATGCTTGAATCTCAGCCTATGTTATAGGGACAAGCCTACGGGGTTCACTGACAAATGAGAGTTGACGTTTGTGTGATGTTCTCATGAAAGTCAGGTGGGATCTTGGCGCTTTTTTTTCTCACTTTGTCTCTATTTTCTGTTATTAGTTGTGGGACATCAATATGGATTCAGGCCCAGTATCAACCTTCCAGGTTCATGAATACCTAAGACCGAAGGTGAGAATTGTCTCTTTCATTGGTGCTTAATTAAAAAATTTTTGCTGTTATGTTTTGTCCTTTCTGATGTAATGTTCTTTGACTGTATGTAGTTGTGCGATTTATATGAAAATGATTCGATATTTGATAAATTCGAGTGTTGTTTGAGTGGTGATGGTACTCGAGTAGCAACAGGATCTTACAGGTCTGTGTCCATGTGCATTTTGTTTGGTTTTTGTTTTACTTAATTTTGGGATAATTTTGTGTGCATCTGAATCTGCTTTCCGTGTATACCCAGCAATTTGTTCCGTGTGTTTGGATGTGCCCCGGGAAGTACAGAAGCTACGACTTTGGAAGCCAGCAAAAACCCAATGAGGTAGTTTCACATTCATAAACTGATATGCTAAAATTGACTTTTTGATTGAGTCAGAGTCATCTTACAAATGTTTTGGTCTTTATTTCCAGGAGACAAGTTCAAACCCCTTCAAGGCCTTCCCGATCCCTTAGCAGTATAACACGCGTTGTAAGACGGGGTCAGTGCTTTCTTCTTTTCTTTTTTCTCCCCCCACCCCCTATTCCTCCTCCTTTTTGTGTCTGTGTATGTTCTTGAGCTGGTTTTGTCATATTTATATGGAAAATCATCATTAACAGGGGCAGAAAGCCCAGGAGTAGATGCAAATGGGAATACTTTTGATTTCACGACAAAGCTACTGCACCTAGCATGGCATCCATCTGAGAATTCAATTGCCTGTGCCGCTGCGAACAGCCTGTACATGTACTATGCGTAAAGGTGATCTGAGAAGAGATCCTATTTTGATTGGTAACTTTTTTGGGTTGCTGTTGGAGAAGATTTCTTTTCCATTCCCACCAACCAGTCAGGTGGAGGCTACATCGATTCTGAATTTCCTCACATTTTGGATGCCCCTTCAATCTGGAGCTCTGTGTCATTATGGAGAAGATCTGGTAGTGGCTCTTACAGAATTCACAGAGGAAGCAACTTGTCTTCTTTTTCTTTTCCTGGGCCAGCTGGATCTTCCCATTTCTACCCTCTCCTTCCAACCTCACAAATTCTTTTTTCCTTTCCCTTTTCCCCATATATCTTCTAAAATAGAAGATGCAGTTATGTTCTGAATTGTGTTGGGTTGAAGTCGGTCATAAGATGTGATTGTAGCTCTTCTTCGACAAAGACATTAAAAAAAAAAGGATGTTCAATATTTGCCACTAGGTCTAAAGGTGAATGTAGTAGCTTTAAGCAAATCTTGGTGGGAAGGAGCTCGTGAAAAAACTTGCAGTGCATTTTTTTATTGATTCTTTGTCATGTTTGAAACACTCTTTCCTCTAGTCCTAAGAGTAAATGTAGATTTCTGAAATTTTTTGTTATTGATTCTTTGTCATTAGGCTTACAAGTAAACTACTGACCTCATGATTTAACTGGGGAGGATGTTTTTACTCTAGTTTTATGGCTATTGTAGTATCTTTTTTCCTTTCCTATTTTGTGGAGTTTCTTTTTCCTCTATTTTATTTTCTGTGGAAAACATATCGTCCGTTGAAGGAACAAGATAAGACGACCAAACTAAAGCAGCCACAGTACTTATAGAGGTTCCAACCGAGCCTCAATACTACATGCAACGTTGAATTATAAGAAAAGATGCCCTTGATGATAAATTGATGATGCCCTTCTCATTTTAAAACTTAAGCTTAAAGCTCAATCAATCTTTTCTCATGATTCTTTGATATTGACATCTTTACCCATAACGAGTCAGACAGACGAGATGACCATTTAGTTAGTACTAATTTATTATACACTCTCCAAGCAACTCACACATGTCATGATCACTCTTTTTTACTACAGTTCTCTTATTTTCTACGTACTTTATTGTAGGGGTAGGGGTGAGCACGGCGTCGGTTCGGCATATGCCGTGCCGACTCATGAATCGGTATCACTGTGTCGAAGGGTCATTTTTTCATACGATGCCGTGCCGAGTTGGCCCTCATGCCGATCGGCGTGGTGTCGATTAATACCGACGTCGATTCGGCACGGTATGAATCCAACCGATGCCGACAGGAAATGCATTGTAAGCTCACCATCTTCCTTATCCTTCCTCTCGCTCGCTCGGCTGCTGTCACTACAGGAGGCAGAGCCGCCGTCGCCGCCACCAGCACGACCATCTCCTTCCTCCTCACGCACACCAGCAGCCATCGCAACCACCCGGTCGTGCTGCTCGCTTTCAAACGCCGCCAACAGCCCACTGCCTCCCCTCACGTCATGTTGTCTGCTGCAAAGTCTTCAACTTCAAATTGAACTCCTCATCCTTGATTGAACTCCTCATCCTTGGGTATTTGACGAATTTGAGCTTCGATTGGGTTATACTATTTGGGGATTTTCGGCTTTGATTTGGGAATTAAGGTTTTTTACACTTAAAGATTGAAAGAGGGTAGAGGGGGAATTAGGGGTAGGGCTTTAAGCTTTGTGAATGTGGAGATGAGATCAGAGAGATGACTGATGAGGGAGGAGGAGAGTGCGGCGGCGGAGGAGGAGGCTGGAGGGGGGCCGACCGACGAAAGAGAGACAGAGAGGAGGAGGGTTCGAGAGTTTAGAGAGAGAGAGAGAGAGTAAGAGAGTGAGAGAGACGGCAAAAAGAGAGAGGAGAGGGTGAAGTGATTAGTATTTTTAGGGTTTTTATTTGTGGGTGGGTTGGGTTGATGGGTATTGGGTATTGGGTTCAATAGGTTGGGAAATTTGGGTTGGGGTCATTATCTTTTTTGGGTGGGGGGGGGGAGTGTGTTGGGTCGGGCGGTATCGGCCTGTGCCGAGTACCGTCGGCTCGAAACACTGCCGACCGACTCAACCTGGCGGTTTGATCGGCACGGTACAAACAAGGGGGGTGGCTGGTGGGCTTGCCCATTTTTCGAGCCGATACCTTCGATTTAACCGCGGTATCGGCTCGGCACGCTCGGCTCGGTAAATTTGCTCACCCCTACTTTATTGCACACTCTTATAAAAAAAATCACATTTCAATGACCCATTTTCTATTTGGTTTCAATACCAATCCGGATTCGACCGCGGTCCCACACTTGGGTATGGTCAATGACCCGTTTTCTCTTTACCCTTACGATCTAACCAAGCCGGTAAGTTGTAGGTCTATTGTCTCATCCATTTCTCCTTCGCACCGGCTGGCTGGCTTTCAATCCTAATATCATCCATATACAGAGTGGCTATTCTTTTGGTGGATGAAATCTTTTCTTGAAGACTTTACTCTCTTTTTTTTTTATCAGTCTACATGTGTTTACATGATACCATCCATTTGCAACTAATCCACTAATTCAGACAGTTTGTAAAGTGAAGTTCAGGGATAGTATTACGGTGTCGATGAAGTTGGTCCATAATTAATATGCGTGAAGTGTCTAGCAGGTCCAAACTATTCACCCAATGTTAAAGGTACATGGGTCCTGTTTTTGTTCTAAATTAGGATGAACATCTTATTATTCTCTTTAAATAAATCTGACATTTTGTTGTTGAATATCATCTTGAGCTACCATTCATTGGTAACAAAAGAAAAAAAAAAAAATACAATGTTAATGGGGAAAGTAAAAGCAAAACAGTCCGTCTTCGACTTTTTCCGTCTGTTACAAAACTGGATCTCAATTTTGGGCCATGGACCATCTGAATTTAATGCGATGTGGGCTTTTTCTCGTCACTCTGAGTAGGCCTCATGGATTTGGTGTATTATTACAGAGGAGAACTCATAGTTTCCACATATGGAGCCCAATGGCGCAGAAGCCAGTCTGTCCTCGACTTGTACTGTACCCCCAAATCATCACACCGTGTATTCTTTTTTTTTTTTTTAAAAAAAAGTTTCCCAAAACCCAATTAATTATGCGTGGTATTTACATAATACAAGTTGAGTAAATAATTGCACCTATCATAGAAATGTGGAAATATATAGTAGGATGCAATGCATGCAGTTTATTCTGTTGATTTGTTGTACTCCAACATGGCATTCCAACCAGGTCACTTTTCTTTTTCACACTGATTAACCATTTTTCTTTAGCAACCAAAGTTTATTACACACACACACACACGGATATGCAGCCGCTGAATGAGGAGGATAAATTGCCAATGAGGGCGCACAAGAGGCATGCCATCCAGGCCATGTCGCACGCTTGAAGGACACCAAGAGGACATTTCATGAAAGGCCTCAAAAAACCCCCCCACCCCACCACCACCACCACCACCACCACCGCCTCCACCACCACCACCACCGGGTACCACCATCACCACTTCTCCACCCTATTTGTCATGTATTTATTATTACAGGCCCTCCAGGGAGGGACCCCATTATAGCCCCCACCATCATATATTTCACATTGACCCACAACCCATCATGCCCTCTCGTGCTCTTGTTAATTACTCCAGTCCAGGACACTAGTAGTAGTCCTA
>JAKUCV010005438.1:4232-21152 GCA_028386065.3 Turnera subulata
CACCTATATAAATAGGACGCGTGAGGGGGGGTTGTTGGGCGTGTATTATTGTTGATGGTTTATTAATAATAGTACCGAGTCTTCTCCCAATTATTTCTCTTGCTTTATTATTCTCTTGGCTCTCTCTCTTCGTTGTGTTTGCGTGTGGTAGGCTTACAAGTTAAGGGACGATCTTGCTTGTGCCGCACGGTGAGAGTGTGCATCCGCTGCGCCACACTCTTGGTCCGTGACAAAAGCCGCAGCCTGTCTGGAATGCATCAAGCCTGAACCACAAATAACTCAACCTACGGGATGAAAGCCCGCAAGTGAGGGGTGAGTCCGAAGTGCTCACCAACCAAGGATAAACAGAGATATGCAGGCAACCATAATACTTCAAAGTAGGTAATACAGACAAACCAAACCCAAAGACTCGTCCCAAACATACCAAAGACTCTATTATTATTCCAATTTTATCTTTCTGACCCTCGTCACGGATAAGCTAAGGTCGTACCAGGCTATCAACCTGTTTATGGTGCCAGATCAAAGAGAACCCGGGATCAACATCCCAATATCAAATCTCAGGGATCAACATCCCAATAACAATCTCAGAGATCAACATCCCAATCACAATCTCAGGTATCAACATCCCAATAACAATCTCAGGAATCAACATCCCAATAACAATCTCAGGGATCAACATCCCAATCACAATCTCAAGGATCAACATCCCAATCACAATCTCAGGGATCAACATCCCAATCACAATCTCAGGGATCTACATCCCAATCACAATCTCAGGGATCAACATGCCCATCACAAGTAACCCAGATCATGGCCAACACAAAACAGCCTCAAACCATCCGGTCGTACCTCTACTTACCACGTGACAATTAAATCGCCATCTCAAATCAATTTCCAATTTCCATTTTCTTTTTCCCAATTATCCATTTCATAATTTATTCCAATTATCCAATCACAACATAGTTCACCGACAACAATCACAATATCCATAACAGTCAAATAATTATCCAACTTCCTATTAACTCAAGTTATTCCACAGACTAATCCGTCAACAGTTTCATAGCATCAATTACTCATAATCCAACGTCAATCACAACACAGTATCCAATAAACCAATAACAGTCAACACAGCATTTCAATCAAGCAGAACAATAACAAAGAATCGCACACAGAACCGACAACAACAAATCCGTATCATCAAATATCCAACAATAATATACATATCATCTCAATTTCCAATATTCATTTTCTCAAGTTATTCAACTTATCATTACCACAGGTTAATCCACAGACTAAACCATCAACATTTCATAACACCAATTATTCACAATTAGCAGTTCAATGATTACTCACAATATCCACAATCCAACAACACAAACCAGCATCATCAACAACAACATCCATAGCAAACAAACAACAATCGATAAACATCTCAGCAGTTCAATCAATCAACAAAAATACACACACAGCATTACGGGCACATATCCAAGGTTATCCATCCTCACCTTAGCCGATTACTCAACTCTGAAGACATCAACCGGTCCAAAGCTGGCTCCTCGAGAAACTGCCCGATATCATAACCTATACAACAAAACAACACGCTCACATAAATGCACATAATTGGTATGCTATGATGCCATAAATTGTAAATTAAACCCATCCCGGTTCATATCCTTTATCATCATCTTTTACCGAAAATATTATACCGTACGTATATCCGAATATAATTTCGGTACCATACTTTAATTAAAACTCTCTTTTACATTTTTTTTATAGAATAATTATACCTCGTCTTCCAAAATAATAACAATATAAATTTTCCTAGAAATTATATCATATATATGTATTTTTCCCAAAATTATTCCATAAAATATATTAATTGCCAAAATATAATTACCAAATATTATTATCTTTAGAAAACCATATTTCTAGAAAAATTAGTCATACAAACTTATTTTATGAAAATAAATACGAATTTATAAGTATATCCATATATATTTCCAAAGGTAAAATACTTTTCCGAACAATTTTAATATCAAATAATTATAAATTTTCAGAATTATTAATTATGTATACCTTACACATTTCCCAAAGGTAGTTTCATAATTTTCTAGATAAATAATAACTTATATAATTTTTTTCAGAATTTTATTTTATTATTTATATATATATTTTTTTCCGGGATGGGCCTGTGAACAGTAACATGCCCATATGAACAGTGTTCGGCCCATACACAGTAACAGGCCTGTGCACAGTGCGGCCCGTGCACAGTAACAGGCCTGTGCATAGTGCGGACCGGCCCGTGTACAGCACAGGTCTTGGGCCAGACCGAGGACCAGTCGGGTCAACCCGGACCGACCCGCGACCCGGTTGCAGAAGACGGGTTGCGTCTTCTTCCTTGGATTACCTGCAGCTGGCGCGGCGTGACGAGGCAGGGCGGCACAGTAGCGGCGGGAGGAAACGCGACGTAGGCTGTGGCGGCTGTCGGCTGTCGGCACAGCTGCGGTTGGTGGCGACGAACGGCTGGAAGGAAGGCGAACCCGGGCATCCCGTCGGGTCTCCAGCCAAGCGCGGCACGTCGGGCGGCAAGATCGGGCGGCGTCGGCTGCGTCACGTCGGCGACATCAAGAGGGAGGCGCCGGTGTGAGTGGTGTCTCGAGAGGCGGCGCAGTTCACTCCCACGTGAACAGTGCCGGATGGAGGGTGGTGAAGGTGACGATGGTGACGGTGAGGTGGCGGGTCTTGGTTGGTGGTGGTGATGATGTGGAAGGTGGTGATTGGTTGATGGTGTTTGTGTTGTGTGTGTTGTTTTTATTTCTTCCTTTTGCAGGTTTTTTTTTTCGTGTTTGCAGAGGAAGGAACGGTAACTGGTAGTGGGTTTTTAGCTGGTGAAGATGAAAGCAAAACTGGTTTTGCAGGGAAAGAACGGGAAAAAATAAACTGGATTATGGTGTGTGTGCATGGGAAAAGCAGGGAGAAGCGGAGGCGTGAGTGGTGTGTTCACGAGCTGCACAGGCCACTCACAGGTTCACAGTGGGAGGCGGCTGCGTGACTCAATCATGCAGTCGTGTCCCGTCCGGATCAGAAAATAACTGTAATACCCCCTTAGTTATTTTCCGGTGTGATATTCTGAAGATTCCGGGACCCGAAAAATACCAACTTAGGCCCGAAAAATCCACAAAAAAATCCCGAGCGTGGGAAAAACCTCGGTTACGAAAAACGACGCCCGATTTACCTTGAATTAATTACCCAAGATTAATTCATTCGGTAAATCACTGTATAACGACTTTAACAGTCCAGGTAAAAATCCAAATTTTTATCCGGGCTGTTACAAATGCATTCTTAAATCGGATAGAAAAATAAAATAGGAGAAAAAAGAGAATAATATTCAAAAATTATAGAATTATAGACGGAGGGGGCTAAATCTTACAAAAATAAAGTTTGAGGTACCTGATCCTATTTTTTTTAAGTTCAGGCGGTTAAATCTTTAGTTTATGTAACAGCCCGGGTAATTTCTACATTTTTACCGGTACCGTAATAATTTATTTTACCGTAATTTACCATTAAAATTAATCTTGGGTAATTAATTTATGGTAATTTATACATCGGATTCCGAAACCGAGCCTTGTCCCACGCTCGGGATTTTTCTGCGGATTTTCTGGATCAAGTTGGAATTTTTCGGGTTCAGGAATCTTCAGAAAAGTCAGGATTAACCCCGAGTTATCGGACCAAAAATAAAGTCAAGGGGGTACATTAGTTATTTTCTGGTCCGGACAGAACCCGCCTCACATGCTGCACAGTGTGGAGGCTGCAGCCGCCATTCACTGTGAGCATGTGAGCAACCAGTATCTGCCCGTGCAATACCAGTGTTCAGCATGATTGCCTTTTTGCCGTGTTTTTCATTCTTTTCTTTCCTCTTCCCAGTGCACCATCACTACCACCTTCCTTCTGCAAACACACACAACCAACCTTTGCCATCCTTGCCTACCTACAAATCTGCCTAAGTAACCTGAAACAAATATAAAAAAAATAATACAACACACATACCCATCAGTCAAACTGTGTCGTTTGGCAAACAACCCATCTCTTTTCTCTTTTCATTTTCTTTCTTTCCTTCCTGCCCATGAACACCCACACCGGTCGAGCCACCGCCACTGCCAAGAACGACCGAACGCCACTCAACCCCTTCTCTTCCTCGCTCGCAGCCGCGCAGTAGGGGCGAGACCGAAGCACGCCGCCCGAGCCGCCGCCACTCTCTTTTTCTTTTCTGGTCTTCCTCACCACAGACTAGACGAGTAACCATCGGACCCGCCTCCCTCCTTTGCTCGACGACACTGCAGCTGCAACCACGAGCCGCCTCGCCGTCCCCGGTGGCATCACCTGCTCACCTCGCATCGCAGCCGTTCGAGCAAGACAACCGCTGCTGAAATCCCCGATCTGCTGCAGCCGACGCCGACTCCTTCCACCGACCGCTTAGTCGCCCCAGCCGTGACGTTGCCTTCGCCAAGCCGTCTCCCCGCTCGTCGCCTCCTCCTGTTCGCCCTGCCGCCGCCTTCGCTTCGCCGCGCCGCCGCTGCAAGGTGAGCCGAGGATGTGCAGACCCGGATGCGTGGTATGGGTCGCGGGTTGACCCGTTTGGAGTATGGGTAGGGTTTTGGAACTGCTGGGCTTGGAGTTGGATCGGGCCATGGGCTGAGCGCTGGGCCTGCTGTGCGGGCCTGATCTTAAACTCCTGTTTGGGGTTTGAGTTGGGCTTGTGCAGTGGGTTGGGCCAGCACTATTTGGGCCTAGTCCGATCTTTAAAAAAAATAATAATAATTAATTAAATCTGGGAAAAATTATAATTCTGGAAAAATAAAATATAATCTGTGAAAATAATATTTTGGAAATCTTGGGAATAATATTATTGAAGAAAATATATAATAATAGTAATTAATAATTTTGGAAAGTACATACTTGTAAAAAAAAATAAATATGAAAAGGGTATTATCAAGTAGGTATTGTACTAGAATAGTATCCGGGTATAGGTATAGGTATAGTATTATTTTAGACACTGAAAATGAATGGTGAATGATGATGATAATAGAAAATTAACCCCGGGGGAGTAACCGAGACGAGTCAGTATTTATTTTTCGGTATACAGTAGTAGCATGACATTACATATCACTTATGTGTGTGCATATTATTTGTTTGATATAGGAGTTGATAACGAGCAGATACCTGAGGAACCGGACTTGGAGTCTGTGGGGCATTTCCAAACTTGATAATCGGCTAAGGTGAGGATGGATAACCTTGGATATGTGCCTGTAATACTGTGTTTGATTTTGTTGTTCGATTGAACTGCTGAATTGATTATTGGCTGTTATATGATTGCTATGGAAATTGTTGATGGTTATTGTTTGCTATTTGATTGCTGTGGATATTGCCGTGATGTTGCTAGATTGTGGTGTTGTGAGTAACCATTGAACTGTTATTTGTGAATAAATAGTGATATGAGATTGTTGGCTGGTTGAGCCTGTGGATTAATCTGAGATAATAAAAAGTTGAATAATTGATGATTGAGTAATGGAATTGGAAATGAATTTGAGATGATGATGTAACTGTCACATGGAAGTAGTGGTACGACTAGATGGTTAGAGACTAGTTCTGTGGTGTCATGGCTGGTTTGGTTGGTTGATGGGGATGTTGATCCTGGATGATGTTGTTATTGGGATGTTGATCCCGGATTTGTTGATATTGGGATGTTGATCCCGGATTTGTTGATATTGGGATGTTGATCCCGGATTGTTGATATTGGGGTGTTGTTCCCGATTTGTGATTTGGCCTGGCATCCAGAATTAGTTAATAACCAGGTACGACCCTAGCTTGTCCAGTGACGGGGCCCGGAAGATAAAATTTTTTAATAAAAATAATAAGCATTCTTTTGGTCTTGGCTCAGTTATATTTTAGTAAGATTCTTCTGTTGTGATGTTATGTTGGATTCTTCTGTTGTGTTGTTTGTGCTTACTTCGGAAGTATTACGGTTGATATATATCTCTGTTTATCCTTCGTCGGTGAGCACTTCGGACTCACCCCTCGCCTGCGGGGTTTCATCCCGTAGGTTTAGTTGTTTCGTAGATCAGGTTCGACGTTCGATGGCTGCTGCTTTCTTCTCCACCTGACTCCGGATCCATACCTCCGCTGCATGTGCATACAAGTCTTCCGCTGCTGTGTCATAAATGTTGCTGTGTTGCTACTTTCCTATATTGCTTATGATGTTGTTATACTGGATTGTGCTGCTTTGTTGAGCTTTGAGTGTGGATTGAATAATGGTCCCCGAATGTGGGTGACAGATGTTGCTTTGTACTTTTGCTGTATTTGGATTTACCATGTAGTATTTTGACTGCGATGTACTGTCTGTTCCATCAATAAGAATAGTTTCGGCACGTGTTTACTGTGTATGGTAAATACGGATCGGGGCGCTTCAGTTTAGGTGGTTAAATCTTACAAAAAAAAATTTGGAGGTACCTTGGGATTTTTTTTTAATTCAGGTAGTTAAGTCCATTTGACCAAAAGTTAGGTGGTTAAAAAGCAATTAACCCAATGTATGACACCAACCAACCAATGCAACCACACAGGCCAAAATTGTTTTTATTTTTTATTTTTGAATTCAATTTTGATAAATGGAATTTTTAAAAAAATACATCAAAAATTCCAAGGCTCATTTTTTCCCCTTATTTTAACTATTTTTATCCATTTTTAACCGTTTTAAGTTTTTAGTTCTTTAAAAACATATTTTTATTTTTTTAGCTTTGAAATTCAATTCTGATGAATAGAAACAAATTTTAAAAAAATCTACCAACCAATTCAAGTATTTTTTTTTATTTCCAGCTATTTTTTAGTTCTTTAAATTTTTTTTTTAGTTTTGAATTTCAATTGCGATAAATGAAAAAAATTTAAAAATATATTAACCAATTCTAAGGTCCACCTTTTTGTTTCTAACTATTTTCCTTTTCTAAACGTTTTAAGTTTTTAGTTCTTTAAAAAAAAAATTTATTTTTTTAGTACTAAATTTCAATTCAGATAAATAAAAAAATTTTTAAAAAATATTTACCAATTTCAAGGCACACTTTTTGTTCTTTTCAACTCTTCCCTTTTCTAACCATTTTTAAGTTTTAGTTCTTTAGAAAAAAATTATTATTTTTTTTTTCATTTTGTTAAATGAATATATATTGGTAAATTTATAAATTTTTTTTTCATTTTTAACCATTTCAACTGCCATGTGTCAACACCATGGTAAGTGACCTGTAATTGTAGGTAAAAAGGACAATAATACTCAGTTTTTACTAAGTTGAGGGACAAATTAATGTGAAAATGAAAATATAGGGACAACAATGATAAAATCGGGTAAGTTAAGGGACATAAAAAGAGCTTTTAACCCCGTTTAATTATTCCTTGCTTCCTGTTAGTCCAAGTGAAGGTGCTGGCTTGGATTTATGTAATTTGGAGTTTTAGGGCGATGGCTTGGATTTATGAGAAGAAAACGTATGGTATGCGGAGGATGGGAAACCATATATAGGTCGGCCTTTATCAATTTTCTCACGCTTTGTTCTTGGGATTACAGTCAATGTTGCTTCTGTGGAATTTATTGCAATGAAACCTACGGATGATGATGAAGACAACTTATTTGCAATGTAGAAGGTCCCTGGCATATTTTACGTACAGTTCTTGAGTTTGATTTCATGATTATATTATGCAATTACATATGGGCTGTATATATTCTTATCTGCTGTGTTTGTTCTTCAGCAGTCATCATCTCGTTGACTGTATGATTATCTGTTTGTTTCTTTGTACTCTATTCCTTAAGATTAATAATTTTTTTTTAAAAGTTTACAGGAACAATTACCAAAGTTCATAACAGGTGATCCATGCAAAAAGCTCATGAGAAACTAGCCTTGGATGCCATTGTTTAAGAGAGTCGAATGACTCCCAAGAAGATTTTGGTGGTCATTTATGCTTTAGAATAGATTTTTCGATCCAACCTCGCTGATATAGTCATAAGCTAAAAATTGACCGTCAAATCTGCATTTAAAGGGTAAGAGACCAATATAGCTCTCATTCACCAATTGAATGACTACTTCTAATTAGGCTGTTTCATCAGCTGAGACTCATTCTTTTGTTTCTTCGTCCAATTTCTCAACTTGAACTCCAAATCGTCATCTAATGATACACATCAAAAATATTACCGATAGTACATGCTCTAGTTAACGTAAAAAGGATTCTGACAATTTTTATAAAGGGACAAGTAAAGATACAAGTGAAGGTCTCATCACAAATTGAAAATCAATCAATCAACTGTCTAATTAACCTGAGAATGCAGCTGATCTTGGCATCTTGGTTCCCACAATGGTTGCCACAAATGCTGCGAACAACCACATTGACCGCACAGTTCACTTGTATGACCATTCTCCACTTCATAAATCACAACAGAGCCAGGGTGACCACAAGTAGGCGCCGGAGGTTCAGGTTCATAAAAATATGAACCATCAAAATAAATGGAGTTGGCCTTATATCCTGGCATGTCCTTGGCCGGAACTGAAAACGAATATTTTATGCCAATAAAACCCACACTATCCTTCATTTCATCACCTGCCAGCGTTACCCATTCTTTTGTTTCTTCATCCAATCTCTCGACATGGATTCCATAATCATCATTGCATCGATACACACCAAAAATATTACCACAAGCCTCTAGTACATGAGATAGAGAAAGCGAACCTGAGTATTGCTTCGGTGGATCAGCTACTTGTGTTTTCTTCAATGAATCATCGGGATCAATAGTCACAACCAATCCATTACTAGCAAAAGCATAAAGTAGACCACGGATGTACATAGCACGGATAAAATGAGAGCCAATAATCGTCCAATTGTCATCTCCCATCCTCCAAACACCCAACTTACCTGTAACATATTCCACTCCCATGACTGTAGTCTTACTAAAACCTGAAGCAGCAACAACATAGCTAATAAAATCAAAGGGGGACCCAAGTAAAAACGGATCCCTCACGCAATAATCGTTGCGTAGCTCAATTACTTTGAAGTCCAATAAGTTTATGACTTTGGACAGAGCACAAGTTCCATTTCCATCATCAGCAGGAAGCATGAAGGGGCTGCGCAGTGGCGGTAAACGTTGGTGAATGGTAACGGTGTTGCTGCTCAGTTTTGAAGATCGAGTTTCCACAATCCAGGGAGGAGAAGTGGTGTCGGAAACGGGTTGGATGGAGTAGATAGTGGACTCCTCGAGGACAAAGGGGCCTACTAGCAGAAGACCAGCTGCTTCCGGATAAATTGGGCCAGGAAGCTCGTGAGATGGAAGGCATTTAGGTAGGGGAGGAGTAGAAGATCGCCATGAATGGCAAACGGCCCGGAAACGGAGATTGTCAAGATGGCTGCTTTTGAGGCAACCACCAATCTTTTCAAGAAGCTCTGTTGGAAGATCAGACCAGCAACGAATTAGTGAAGTTGAAGCCATAATGAAAATTTTTTAAACACTGAGAAAGTTAATATGTACTCAGAGAATAAAAGGAGAAATTTATAGGCAACGAAAGCAGATGGAGAGATAATCATGCAGTAATCGTACCGCCCCCAGGTTTAAATTGTTGCATTTGGATTTGAGTAAGAAATTTATGATTTTTGAAGAACCGAAGAGATGCATAATAATCGCTCAAGAATTTGTCTTTGAATTTGTTTAAAAACGGAACAGACGCATCGATCATGAATTAATTAGCCTTTTTCTTAATGCTTTATCTTTTTACTGCGTACGTATGTAGTGATCACTAGGCTCTCACTTAAAAAACATCTCAATACCAGCAAGCATCCGGTAAAGGAGAATATCACAGATCATAATTTTGAGTGGGCAAAACGGATACAAGTTTTGATAATGTGGTTGGGGCCGCGAAGTACTTGGATCACATAAAGCTTAATTTGTCTTCTGAGTTGGTATTTTCAAAGTCCTTTTAAGAAGAATGAATTTCAAAGTTCTGTCTATGGTTGTACTTAATTTGTAATCAAATTAGAAAGTGCGTAGAAGATTTTCTAACCTATGCTGTTATATTCCAATTATCTTTATATATATTCAAAAGTTTAATTATAAATCAATATGAGGTTGGTCCAAGTGGTAAGCGACTTGGTTCTGTTTAAGTAATGTCTCATATTTGAGTCTTGGTATGTGCAGAAAATCCCCATTGGGAGATTCATCCATCACAACTAGGCTCGGTGCAGGGATCCGCAAGGATTTTCCATGATGGGGATGAGCACGTGGAGGATTTTTGATTCGTGAGGATGGGGTTGGAGAGACTTTTCTACTAAATGCAAATTCAGGTACTGGTGATGATGGTTTTAGGGTGATGGTGGGGACATCTGGTTCAGAGCTGGCTATGTGGAGGACGGAAAATGGGAGATGAACATTTATCAGATTAGACCAGCGCTTTCTAAATTGTTATTATTATGGGTCTGTGAGTGTTGTATACCTCAATGAGAAATTTTATACTATGAGTTTGACCGGATTTGTTGTTGTCGGGGATGCAACCAAACCAGATAGTAAGAAGCTGATTAGTCGAGATTCGACGACGTTTAATGGTTGGGAACATGAATTACCAAAAAGCCATCACTTTTTTTCATCTAAATGCCAAAATAGGTTTAACAAAGGATTTCTATATGACCATAGTATATGTCTGCCCAAAGTTCAGCATCGCCAGCCTTCTAGAGCAAAATTGGGGTCCTTACATCCAGGATCCTATGTGGGTTGGATAGTACTCGGTGATTGCAATGCACTTCTAGAAAGCGATGATAAAGAAGGTAGTGCCTTGGTCACTCCATCAGAGACTAAGGATTTCCAAAAATTCATGAGCTCTTTTGAGATGATTGATCTGGAAAGCAAAGGCAATAATTTCACTAGTCTAATAAGCGTACAAGGGAAGCAAATATTATTGAAATCTCGATAGGGCCAGCTCCAACCTCAAGTCGCGGATGGACTGGACAAAAGTCAGCCTCAGCAATGAATTAATGATCGGGTCTGATCATAAGCCACTACTGTTAAGCCTTTTAGGTGATGGCGTGCACACAAAGAGGCTCTTTAAATTTGATACCTGATGGTCTGATGATGAGGAATGTGAGGAGATAATTAAGAATCAATGGTAGAATGTTATTCATGGATCCAGGCAATTCCGAGTTGCGTGGAAGATTATGACCATTAGTTTAGCACTATCCCAATGGAGCAAAAGGAAGACAAGAAAATGTCAAAATAGAGATTTGATCGGATCATGGAGAAATTGAAATCTCTAGAAGGCTTGCCTTATATAGACCAAACTAAGAATGAAGAGAAGGCTCTTATTCATCAACTAGAGATGAAATGGAAGAGGGAAGAAACGTACTGGGCACAAAAAGTAAGGGTATGATGGTTAGAGGCAGGGGACAACAATACTAAATTCTTTCACACCACGACGGTGTAGAGGCACAATAGAAATTCATTAACAGTCTTATTATTGGAAAATGGAGAGGTGATTGATGAACAAAAGGAGATAAAGCAGGAGGCTTATAGGTTCTTCAGCGGAATTTTCCAATCAGAAGGAGTCACGAATCTTAAGGAATGGAGTAGTTACATCAAGCCAGTGGTAAGCAATGAATTAAAAATAATCTTTTGGTTGTGTTTATAGAACATGAAATCAAAGATGCAATGTTTGCACTGGGCTTCATAAATTCTCGAGAGTTGAATGGCTTCTAGGGCTTTTTCTACCAGAAATGTTGGACCATTCTCAGACATGATCTGGTTGCGGCGGTCAAAAGTTTCCATTACTCAAGCCAGATATTGGCGAAACTTAAAACCACCATTATTGCTTTGATCCTGAAAACTAAAGCACTAGAGTCTTTCAACTAGTATCGTACGAGCAGCTCTTGCAATTTAATATACAAGGTGTTCTCCAAATGTATTGCTAACAGGTTAAAGAGATGGCTCTCACAAATAATCACAGAAACACAAGCAGGTTTTGTTAAAGGGTAGAACATTCAAGATAATATTATTATCACACATGAAGTCCTCCATTCTTTTAGAAGTAGATGCAAAAACAACAAGTGAGGGATGATGATGAAGTTGGACGTCGCCAAGGCTTATGATAAGTTGGAATGGGATTATTTGGAGAGAGTCTTGAGTCTACTGACTTTTGATCAACATTGGATTCAAATGGTAATGAATTGCATCAAAATTGTTAGATTTGTTGTGTCTTTTAATAGTGAATTAACAAATTTTTTCAAACCGCCTAGAGGTATTCGGCAAGGCGACCCATTGTCGCCTTACCTATATATAATAGCAGCAGAAGGATTATCGAGGCAATTATAATGTTGACATGCCGACTTTAAAATGAATAGATTTTGCCATGCTATCCATCACATCTTTTATGTAGATGACATCGTTTTATTTGGAGAGGCTACCGAAGAAGAAGCAATTAATTTATTGTGGGTAGTAGAGCAGCACAGCCTCACTTCAGGACAAAGAATCAATTTTGAGAAATCTGGAATATATTTTAGCCGCAACCTGGATGATGAGTAGAAAGAAGAGATTTGCGCGGCAACTAAATTGAAGCTAATAACAAACAAGGATACATATCTAATACCAACCTTATGGGGACGGTCCAAGACCAAGACTCTAAGGTTCGTAAAAGAGAGGGGTGCAAACCGGACTCTGGAGTTGGAAAGAATTTCTTCTATCCTGGATTGGAAGAGAATTTCTAATAAAATAGTAATATCGACTCTCTCGTGTATATCATGTCCATCTTTAAATTCCCTAGAACGGTATGTAAATAGCTCCATAGCATAATGGAAAAAATTCTTCTGGGGTGGAACTGAAGATAAGAGGAAAATTCACTAGAAGGATTGGAATTTACTCACTAGACCAAAATCTGAGGGGGAATGGGATTTAGAAATCTTGAAGTTTCTAATACTGCATTGTTAGCAAGACAAGGGTGGAGAATCATTAATGAACCTGACGCTCTATGGGCTAGATTACTTAGGGGTAAGTATCACCACACAACGAGTTTTGTCAAGGCAAAACAGGAAAGCTTAGTGTCCTAGGCGTCGAGCAGTCTATTGGCGGGTCGGGAATTACTTCAAAAAGGGCTGAGGTGGAATATGGACAATGGTAAGGAAACCCTAATATGGGAGGATGGATGGTTAATAAGGGATCACAGATTTATGGGGGAGTCCTTAAGACGTACAGGCATAACTAGCATTTTGGTAAGCGATTTGAAGGAATGTGAGGGCTAGAAATGGAACGGGACAAGCTCACACGATTGTTCACACCAAATGAGGCAGATATGACCTTTCCAACATGCTTTGTCCTTGCATATTTCTAGAGAAAACTTCCCAAGAGGTCACCCATCCTAAAATTGCTCTAAGTCAAGCACATTTACCTTTGGAATTTTTAATAAGCACCAAAAAAGGTAAGTGCACCTTGTTGATATAGTTAGTACCTATTAAACCGTTTAAGCTATTCTCAATTGTACAATTCCATACTTGTACAACTTAGAAATACTTCATTTGAGCTATTCTTAATTATATAGTCCCATACCTGTATAATTATGAAATCGTCCCAACTGTGCAACCCCATCTCTATATAGTCTCAGGATCTCTCCTATTCGGGCCCCTCTGTCTAGAAGCCTACCAAAAGCCGCTCTTTGTCCATGCTCACCTCGACACTGGCATACACTTCCCGCCCTCATCGACCTCGGGTGTCACATGCCCACTAGCTTCCGCTAGGTTCGTCCTTTAACCCTACACCATACTAGGGGAGTTCTGAAGCTTCGCTACCAACTGTAACGACATATTTCAGGGGAAAACTTTCCAGGAGGTCACCCATCCTAGAATTGCTCCAAGTCAAGCACGTTTAACTTTGGAATTTTTATGGAATGAGCACCGAAAAAGTAAGTGCACCTTGTTAATATAGTTAGTACCTATCAAATTATTTAATCTATTCTCAATTATACAGTCTCATAGCTGTACAACCTTGAAATCATTTCATTTGAGCTATTCTTATTATACAATCCCATACCTATATATTATGAATCGTCCCAATTGTGCAGCCTCATCCCTACACAGTCTCAGGATCTCTCTTATTAGGGTCTGGAATCGATTCATTTATATTTTCCTCCATCTATAAGTCTGCCAGAAGCCGCTTCTTATCCATGCTCATCCCGACACCGGCGTACACTTCCCACCCTCAACGACCCCCGGTGGCACACATATACTATTTTTTTTGCAATCATGCCAAATCTACTTAGTTTGGATCACACTTGGGTATTCACAAGAAGGACAAGGCTTTCCTGACTTGGTTAGGTGGTGGATTGGTTTGGGGAATGATTTTAACGCAAAGGAGAGAGTGGACCTGAAAAGCAAGGCAACTATAATCATGTGGAACATATGAGAAATGAGAGTATTTTTTAAAGAGAGGAGACGACTCCTAATCTAACCATTCAGAAGAGCGAGGCACCAATGATGGAAAGGAATTATGAGAGTAGGATATCAACATATTGCATGATACATTTGGAACATAACACACGATGGTCGCGACCGGAAGGCACTCTTAAACTCAACTGTGATGGTGCTTTTAAACAAGTCACTAAACAGACTACGTTAGGAGTAGTGCGCAGGGATGAATAAGAAGTCTAAGACAAGGGTGGGCTGTTAAAACCTGGAGCTAATCGGCTTTAATGATGAAAACCTTGGCGGTAAGAGAGGCGGTTCACCCTGCTGCATTAAGGAGTAATCGAAAGATTACCAAGCTATTCATTCTGGTGATAACATCCCCATGTTGATTAGGACAATCATCTTAGATGTCAAGAAAGCCAAAAAAAACAATTTCTAATATGTATGTATTCCTAAAACCGCTAATAGCGCGGCTGATTGGGTGACCAAGGCCATTGTATCCAATATGTGTCGTCCCGGATGGGTTGCTTGTATCCCAATGGAGCTAGGCATTATTTTTCGTTAATGATTTCATATTAAGCCGGGATATGTTTTTTACGGCAAAAAAAAAAGTAATATTATCTTTTTTTTTCTATTCGGTAATTTTGCTCTGATTAAACTGAATTCAAATCACTTTGTGTTCATTATTCATTCATGAGATATAAACTACCAACTCACAATAATAAACTACTTGTAACGTATTCATTTCCCAATTTCACATTCTTATAGAGAAAAAGTTACCAATAAAACACCATAATTAACCCGTCAACATAAAATGCCATAAAAGGTAAATTTGGTTTAAAAGTTCCCCTTTTTTCCGTGTCAAAAAGGGAGTGCCAGGTCGTTGCTACCTAATTTCATAAAATCATCCAACATTTTCCCAAGCTGTTTTGGAGTTTTGGTCTTACAATACAAGCGACAGCCCAAAGGACGGACAGATGGCGGGGCCCGATGGTCATTTTTGGTATATGACGTCGTCACAAGAACAATACCGTCACGTCGTCTGCTCTTTCGACACCGACACAAATACAATACTATTTTGTCGCCTAGTATGCGTTGTAGGCTAAGCGGCTAATAATGGATATGGATGATAAAAGCCCCATAACGCCCCTCCTCTATTTTTGCATCACCTGTCGTCCGATCTGTCACTTTCATAAATAGTCGTTAACCTCCTCTCTCATCCCCCAACCTTAACTTCTAATCCCGCATTTATAACAATTGGACCACTCCAATCCCTGCAATTAATTACACTTAATCTGTGATTCCCCTGACACATTAATCCGTATTTTGACAAAAAACAAAAGTGATTATCCATTTCCTTCTCTTCTCTTCTCTTAGCTTAGCTTCCGTCTCACGGTCATATTCTCTCGTTATCAGCTTTTGCTTCGCAAATTTCACCTTCGTAACTTTCACGTCTCCCCTTTTTCCTCCCTTCCCGGTCGCTCCACCACAAAAACCGCCGCCCTCCTCCTCCTCTAAAAAAGGGAGAAAGAAAAAATTGTAAACAAAGCTACTGCTTCTCTGTACTCTTTTTTGTGCGTAAAAAGTTTAATCTAGGGTTTTGTGATTTTCGAGTATGGCGGTGTTGTTGGACGACATTGTGCAGTCAATCGAGCTGTGGCTCAAGCTGATAAGGAAACCCCAGCCCTACGTTGACCCGAACCTCGACCCGGTCCTGCTCGTACCGGGCATCGCCGGTTCGATCCTTAAGGCGGTGGATAATGAGAACGGTCTCAAGGAGGAGCGGGTTTGGGTGCGGATTCTCGCCGCCGATTACAAGTTCCGGACCAAACTCTGGTCTCGGTTCGATCCTTCTACTGGTGAGAAGGAGTACTCTATTGAAATGATTGCATGATCAGCTCTTCAGTGATTTTTAAAGTATGTGATGATCGGTTGAATTAGCTGGAAAATTTTAAAAATTGGGCGTTTAGTACTTTACAGTGATCAATATGTGTTTGCCAGCCGAGAAAGTGAAGGAAAACTCGACCTGTTAACTACGAATTTGGTTCTTATGAATTTTGAGAAGCTTTATTTCCTTTGATTTTTATTGTTGGAGGCGTGAAGGAAAATGGTGTAAATATGATTTTTTTCTTTAGTTATTAGTGTGCAGGTTACTGGGGATTGAATGATCTTTTTTTTTTTGTACTTTGATTATGGTGTTGAGCAAATATGTTCTTTTGTGGGAAAATAGGTAGGACGGAATCTTTAGATCGAAAGACAAGTATTACGGTGCCACAAGACAGATACGGGTTGCATGCAATTGATGTTTTGGATCCTGACCTGGTAAGGTTTTGGTTTGTTTTTCTTTTACAGCTTATTCTTTTACCTGGTAAATGTGCAATTAAGGAAGAATTGTTTTCTTGCATGCAGATCATAGGACGTGATTGTGTCTATTATTTCCATGATATGATTGTTGAAATGATCAAG
>JAKUCV010005439.1:0-71192 GCA_028386065.3 Turnera subulata
TCCTCGGTGGGTTCAGTACTTCTCCCTTAACTAAATATATTTTGTCTTCACTTGATTAATGTTCCTCTTGTAAGGAAAACTAACAAAATTTTGTTGTCTTATTGTTGTTTATTTTTGGAAATGAACAGGACGAAATAGCAAGAGGTGATGTACCCAAATCAATACAATGTTACATGCACGAAACTGGAGCCACAGAAGAAGCAGCCCGGGAATACATCAAATTTTTGATTGACCATACCTGGAAAAAGCTCAATAAAGAGCGATATTCGGCTAGCCCATTCTCTCAAACTTTCATGGAAATTACATTGAATCTTGCAAGGACAGCCCAATTCTGTTACCAATATGGAGATGGATATGGCTCACTAAACAGTGAGACCAATGATCGCTTATCCTCCTTATTTGTCAACCCCGTTAAACTCTAGACTCTTTTAGTCCTCCATGTCTCTAAGTATGCTCCTTTATCGGGTTCAGTTTAGATTTAGAGGCTTAATTAGTAAGGGTCTTTTGCAATCCTGTGGCGTTTCCCGTTAGTTTCCCTCCCTATCTGGCCCATCTATGGATTAGCCCATTTATCTATTAAGTGTGTAATGTTTTATTGCGGATTGGCCCATTTATGTGTTGTTACTTGTTATGCGTCTTCAGCTCATGCTTTGTTCTACAACTCTCCTGCATCTTTTTTTTTTAAATTTTTGGGATAAGTTAAAAACAAAGTTGCAATCAGGTGCAACTTTTTTTTCCCCCTTGAATAATACTATATCGTCCAAATTGCTATCTTTTTCTTGATATTCTAAACAATTTTATCCTTTTTTTAATGTGGAAGACAATTTTATCTTTGTCGAGTAAATACAAATCAGTCTTTGTTATTGTCGGGTAATCATTTGGAGAAAAAAAACAATTTTTTCCCTGGAAAGTGGACATTAATAAACAAATCAAATCAGATTCTGAACTTACTTAATTAGGTGGTGTTACGATCGAGAAAGGCAATTTTATGTTTTTAGGTTGGCTGGGAATTTCCGCAGCCTAGGGTTAAGACAACTATTGAACACGGCAAACGCATAAGATAATAATTATAAATTATTCACAATAAACACAATCGGTGAAATTTAAATTTTCAAATTAATAAGAGTACTAATTAAATCCCGACCAACTAAATCTAAATCAGCATTTGGTGTTTCATCCTAACTTTTCACCGTAGCTCTAGCCACCCTGCAGCCTCATTGAATATTCTTGTATAGACTTTTTAGTCACTGACAGGTAAAAAAGTTTTTCTTGTCCTTTCACTTTTTGTTTTCGCATTTGTTGTCCCTCTTCCTTTTTTCTCACTCAACCTGTCCCTCAACTCTTAATTTACCGGGTCACCTTGTCCTTATTACCACCTACAGCCGGTTGATGCATGTGAGTCTGACACGTATCCGTGGGGCCCACACTATATCTTTTAAAAATTATTTTTCCTTTTTATTTTTTTCTAATTAATTTCTAAAACCTATTTTTTATTTTATTTTTCTTTCTTTTCCTCCTTTCCGTTTTCTTTCTTTTTCTTTTTTTTTTCTCCCTGTTTTCTTCAATCTCTTCATTTCTTCTTTTTTTCTTTTCTCTTCACAAGCCACCAACACCACCACTGAGAAAGCAACAGTGGAGATCCCTGGTTCACTTTCCCAGGATAGCCCCATGCGTGGAGATCCCTGGTTCACTTTCCCAGGACAGCCCCATGCGTGATGTTTTTGTACAAACAGGAGCAATTGAAGAGGATAACCGCAAACAGGGTTCTGATAGCATTGGAAGAAGCAAACCTCTTCATCCTTCAATACTACACAGGTCATCTTTTCCTGAAGCAAAAACTGGAAGGATGCAAGGTAAGAATTCAGGCATCTTTGCTCACAATCTAGACTATTTTTTAAATGTTTTGTTTTTAAACTGTAATGTGGGTCATGAAAAGTTTGAAACTAAAATACAAGGAACAAATTTTTTCAGAAGCCAGATACTCCACTCTGTAACATTAGAAGAAAGTGGAGAATCGGGTTGGTGGCAAGAGATTATCGACAAGAAGGGATACAAGGGATCCAAAGAGAAAAGAAGCTATGAAATATGTCCAAAGTCAGATGAGAGGTTCAAGGGCCTTTGGATACTTTGATGCTTTGAAGTTATCTCCATGTAAAAGGGCAAGTCCTCCTGGTTCTCGTTGCAAACCCGTGGATGGGGAAGGTTGTAGCATCGATTTGTCGCCCTCCTTTTTTTTTCTCTCTTCTTCTTCACCAGTCTCTACTCACCGGTCTTCTTCTTCACCTTTTTTTTCCTTCTTCGTTCCTCTTCTTTTTTCTTCTCTCCTTCTTCATCCATTGTCCAACAAAACGGTTCAATCCCAAACCTAGGCTTCTGCTCCCTCCTTCACCTCACTGCCCATACCTTCCATCCACCACGGCTCCTGAAACAGCGAATTGATTGTTTACTACTCAGAGGTCTTCAAACAAATAAAAGAGTTTTTTGGTTTTGGTTTTTTGATTTTGGATTTTAGATTTGATATTTAGGTTTGAATTTGGATATTGGGTTTGGATTTTGCCGATTACAATTACAGGGGAGGAGGAAGAAAAGGAGGGAGGTTAAGGTGGCTATGATTATCCATGGAAAGTTTTTTGCTGTTATTATTATGGTGATATGATGGTGATGGTGGAAGTGGGCGGTGTTGTGGAGTTCGTTGGGTCTATGGACAACGGTAGTGGTGATTGAGGGAAGAGGTTGAAGCTTGTTTTTTCCCTTTCCTTTTTTCTTTTTTTATAAAGATTTAATCAATTTTTTTAAAAAAAGTAATAGAATTTTTTTATAAAAGACATAGATAGGTTAAAGTTGTTAACCAATTTTTTCTTTTTTTCCTTTCCTGTCATTTAAATATTTTATTTTTGAAAATTCTTTTTCTAATTAAATATTATTCGAAGAAATAAAATTGAGAAAAAGAAAAAAGAAAAGTGAAACAATAAAATAATAAATTCTTTTTTTCTCTTCTATTTATTGCAAAATTAATATAATAAAATAAAAGGATTTCTGGAAAATAGAAAATAAGAAAGAAAGAAAGAGAAAAAAAGAAAAATAAATTCAAATGAAGTGGACCCCACGGACACTTGTCAGCCTCACACGCACCAACCGGCTGTAGGTGGTAATAAGGACAAGGTGACCCGGTAAATTAAGAGTTGAGGGACAGGTTGAGTGAAAAAAAAGGAAGAGGGACAACAAATACGAAAACAAAAAAGTGAAGGGACAAGAAAAACTTTTTTACCCATGTGAGTCTATGTCAGTCACGTTAATAGTGATTTTGAAAAAGGAGGAAAAGGAAGAAAAATGGACAAAATACAATAAAATAACCTATAGATGGACAAAATTTCGGCAAAGAAAAAAGATCAAAATGGTGAGAGTATAAGTAAATAACATCACCTTTTTTAAAAAAAAAAATCTGTGCCGCCAATGTGGAAAACTTTCTATTCACAAATCCATTGCTCTTTTTTTTGGATGCTAAAATTCATTGCTTTTGTTAAAAACTGAGTGTTTTATGTGATGAAAAACACAAGAAAAGAAAAGGAAGGAGAGGCAGCTTAAGGAGGACGAAGAGAGGAGAGGAAGACAAGAGCAGAAGCTCGGTTTTCATACTACGATTTTGTGTCTGTAAACTTACAATATATAGGAGTAAAATACAAGTATGGGGTAGGTGTAATAACATCCACAAAAAACACGTTTTATAACACTCCCCCTTGGTCCTCCTTAAGCTGCCATGGATACTTGGCAATGGATATTCGGTATATAGGCTGGAAACTCATACCTTGCCAATCCCCACCTGGTTGGATAGGCAGAGCTTGTGCACAACGCCACGTACCAAATATCTATTACCTTGTCCGGAAGTCTCTTTTGAACTCGGGGATAGTACCAGAGTTCCTGAAGAGGGAGTAAGAAATACTATTGTTCCTTAAGAAGAGTAAGAGAAGAACCTTAAAAACTATGAGTGACATCCAAGAGACCCATACTCCTATACCACAAACATTTACCTCTTTCTCACCTATTTCTCTTCCTGAATCAGTCAGACAAACCCATTCTCACAAAATAGATCACCTAATAGAAATTACCCATGTTCCAGAAGAAGTCAAGATTGAGGATTCAACTCTTCCTTTGGTTAATCCTTATACAGTCTTTAAAAAAGGCTCCATCTCTCGAGCTATCAAAACTTTGATTTCTTCTCGACGTCTTGTTGTCAAAGAATACATCCAGTCCTCCAAGATGAATCACTGTGTCTTGAAGGCAACCCCTGCTGAGCAGTATGTGACTTTAGAAATCCCTTCCTCCTTTATCTCTCAATGGATAAAACAGGGATACTCTCATCTCCACCTTGGAGCAATCAGACTTGTTCTCTCCTATCATGGACGACAAGGTCTACCAGTAACAGCGAGGCTTTCGTTGTTGGATACTCGATACCTGAATTATGAGCATACTGTGATCGGAACAGTATTGACTACTTTGAATTCCGGAAGTATCGTACTTACGTTCTTCCCAAACTTCAATATGTCTTTACTGGATGAAAACCTACCAAGAGCCCTGAAGATTCAGCTTCAACTATATAGTGCTGAACAGACTTCTTCCTCCATAGCTGCAACCCTGCATCATCAGATAGTATATCGTCTGCAAGATCATGCTATCAATCTCAGTTTTCTCGGAGTTTCGACAGATCCTTTGTTTATCTATGCTGATACTGAATCTATCCCTACTATTGTCCAACCGCCACGACAGCTTCCTCTGGAAGAATTGGAAAAGCTAATCCCACGGGAATGGCTTACTAATTATGAAAAGCTACAACGGAATGAACAACCGGTACAATTTCTCGAGCCTTCTTTCCAGAAGAAGATAGATGGAACTGTGAAGATGACCTATGGAAAATTTGAGACATCTTCTTCCTCCTCTTCCTTCTATCATTCCTGTATGATAGTTCCAGTTCCTACACCTAAAGAAAAGAAAATTCCAGTGGTATATTTCCACCCTGATGGATCACACGTCTATGCATCCCATGTCAATGGCCACTTTGTCTGGGATATAGACCCAACCATGTGTGAACCAGGTTGCAATTGTGATGAGTTATCTGATGTGGATTTGGAAGCAGTTCTCCCAGTTCCTCCGAAGTCCAAGAGAAGATACTCTACTTCTTGTCGCCAACTGAGGCACAAACGACCTGGACCAGATGATCCCGATGCTTCATGGATCAGTCCCTGCCAACTCAGTCCTCCACCTCCTCTCCCAGTCTATGCCAAGGCATTAGACTTGTTGGCAAAAAAAGGATATTATTCTTGTAAACTTGAGGCAAAACCAAAAAAGAAACCCTCACTTCCACTTCAGACTTGCATGATGTTTTCTGAAGCAGAATTTCCTCCCCTCATTCCATCCACAGATCCATCCACCAAAATGTCAGCCAGACCTTTTGTGACTCCCCCACAGACAGTCCAACCTGATGGACACCGACCTTCTCTTTCTCAGGTCGAACAAGTCCTTAACTGGCAATCTCAAGCCTCTAAGGCTCATCATCATCAGTCCCAAGAAATTTCTGAGAAACTCTCTCAAGTGGTTCAGATCACGTCTCGCACAGAGCAGAAAGTTGATGCCATTGTAGCAGATCTACTGGCTACAGAAAAACGGCTCAATTCAAAGATTTTAACCCTTGAAGCAGAACTCAAAGAAATCAATTGCACCCGAAGATTGATTCATGATCCCGAACGAAGTAGTAAGGATACTGAATTGAAGCGACTTCGTAAGGATCTGGATGATTTTGTTAAGATTCACCAACGAGAAGTTGAGCGAGCTCAACCTTCTTTACTCACCATGAGCGGTTTCTTAGAGTTTGGAGCTCCCGACGCCTCTTGGTAGCGGAGCCAAGTCAAAGAAACCGCTCGTGGTGAGTAAAGAAGGTTCCACACTAGGTGGAAATCGGAACTCAAACCCCTTTTGCGATTTCATAAAGATGGTTACTGGAGCATCTGTCTTGCGCTCTTGCTTTTTGTAGTCACAATGATGCAACAATTTCATGTGTAAAGTTATGGCAGATGTCCGGCTGTGCCTTTTGTGGATCAAGTGGGGGATCGGCATCTGTAAAAACCAACTCTTCTTTCTTCGGGCTTACAGGATTATCATGACACCACATCTTTTATACCCCGAAGATAAGAGCAAATTCATATCTTGCCAATAGGCTTAAGTCAAAAGCTTCAGGCTTTATTTTCTTAGCAATACATATTGCACTTCAACAGGGTACTCCAGGACCAATCTAACAGCACAGTATTTGGAAGCTTCTTCGGGAGTTCCAATCATAAATAAGTTTATCCATACTCAAAATGATTTAAATTATGTAAAGATCAATTCAGTTCTATTTTGTAATTTCCCGGGAATTAGTTGCTTCAGGCAACTTGGATCCTTCAGGGATCTTCATGTATATATCATGACTTATGGATCCATAGTAGGCTGTAAAAACATTCATTAGATGCATTTCCAATTCTTTTCATATAATGCCAGACTTATCAAAATAATCGCATCCACCACAGGGGAGTATATCTCCTCACAGTTAATACCAGGTCGTTTGGGTAAACCTTGTGCTACAAAACCGTGCTTTATATTTCAATATCTTTTCCGCACAAGTACCCATTTTTCGATCGATCAATTTTACACCCATCTGGTGTACGGACTACCAGTCCGAAAATTTTCTCGCTTCACAAGCGAGTCCAAAACAGCCTTTAATCACATCTCTTTATATTTTAGCCAATCATTATGTGCCTACATTTACTAGTAGATGTAGGTTCATGATCCTCATCTTATTTAGCGCTATATAAAATAAATAAAAATTGTATTTTTGTCGACGATTATTCCACGTCGGTTCCATCTCATTTCTGACACTGTAATTGAGATCTCATTATACTCATTTATTTCAGGTACCTGAGTTACTTCTGGAACTTTATCAATTGTGTCATGGATCTCTTCCAGAGGATTTTCCTCTTCTCGAGGACTTTTAATTTGAACCTTTACTGGAGGTCTTATTTTCTCACTGGGGCCATCTTATCACTTTGCTCCTTTTTCTCTATCGAGAATTTCTTTTCTTTTGGAACCGAGTATAATTTATAGATTCATTTGCATACTTATATTGTTCTTCAGGAACATCAATCTAAACAGGAGCATTTGCAGCTGGTACTTGGTCACATTTTTTAAATAAATATGTCTGGCAAATGACTTACTGATCTTTTGCAAATGAATCATCTTTTGAACTTCAGGTTCATACTAATTTGTTTGAGGATCATCAATCATACATTGATAATGCATTTAAATAATATCGTGATCCAGCTGCTTATTTTCTCCCCTGATATTGGGTATACACACATATCGAATTAATAATAAGCAAATCTTACTATAAATGAATTTCCAATCTTTTATTCAATAGTTTCAATAATCATTGTGATTGATGGAGATTTTTATACCCAACATCTATTCCCAACCTTCTTTAAGGACCAGCTTTATTATGCTGTGGTGGAGCATTTTATACTTGTACAACCAACGGTCCGAAGATGGGAGTTACTAGGTTCGTGACCATGAACCAATTAAATAGGGAGACCTTATGATAACTTGTTGGCTTGATGCACACAAGTGCTGCTGCGTGTAAAATACCATTTTCTCAAATAGTCATATTTCATCAATGGTCCTGCAATCAATTGTCAATGTTCCCCCAGATATGTTTGGGTTTATTTCCAATGATATACGTTACCCATTGAAGAAATATACCAGTATTATCTAGACATATAGTCTAAAAAAATAAGTTGGGATATGTAGCCGCAAGTGGCCAAATTATTAAATTAGTGCGCACAATGCCAACTTGCATCACACAATGGACCATCTAGTCGATGCATCATGAAAATTACCTAGGTGGTCAACACAGTGGATTTATTAATCCACGTTCATGTCCCTGTATTATTCCCAAACTTGCTGGTGATTCTAGGCCAATCTCATCTTAGGAAGGCCGTATAATTAATTTTGCAGCAAACAAACACATGGAAATTCATTGATTGTGAAACTTCTAGTTTTTCAATGAATGATCCAATAAATTTCGTGCATCATTATTGACCCGGGATGGCCCAATCGGTCATTTCGTCTATGTACCAACTTCAAGTTAGTGCCAGCTTCAGGCTGCTATTTATGTGCCAGCTTCAGGCTGGATAACTTAGAAAAATTATTTACCAGCTTCTGGCTGGTGCATACTAGCTATAAATTACATATCTATCAGCCAACTTCTAGTTGGTCTCAGCTTCAGGCTGTATAAACTTGTGTAATTAAACATTTAAAAATTTCTAGCTTCAGGCTAGAGCATTTCAGCTTCTGGCTGAATGTGTTAAGTTTCAATTACTCAACTGCTAGCTTCAGGCTAGCTATATATGTGCCAATTTTAGGCTTTTTTTTGCCACTCATGTCGAAAAAGATCAGAAATATTGGACGATAATTAAAGTAGTGGAAAACTTTTCCAAAAGCAAAACCTCGAAGATTGAAAAACTTTGGAGTTTACTGACAAATAATGCAAAATTTTAATTACCGAAAAATATTCTGGATCTTTTCGAAGACAGAAAAAAAAAGGGTCCACATTTGAAAAACTGACACCTAGCTGTCTAATCTCAGACTATAAGAAGGGGAGGCGGTAGAGACAGGAAGATGCAGAAAACTCAGAAAAACTCAACAAGACAAGAAAAATGCCTTCCCCAGCTGCTGTTTTCTTTGTTGAGGGTGCTTCTCTAGGAAGAAGGAATAGGTTAGCTTATAGCGTGGTGAATGAGCAGCAAGAGGAATTACCGAATGATCTGGCGAGAATTCCTCGTTTAGTGTTTGTTGATGAACTTTATTCATCTAGGTTCTTTGTAACTCCTATGGAAGAAACATTCTTCCTAGAGGACCAAAGTAATCTAAAGGCTTCCTTTTATGGCTCGGCTAACTCTATTATGTTTTTCATATCTAATAGACTGCAGGAATTTCAGCTAGAACCTTCATGTCAAATTTTAAATCAAAGCAGTTATTATCAGGTTTCCATGATGGCTCGGAGCGTCCCAAGGGTGACTGGGTTACCACCTACATGGCCTAAGGTACGACTTTTACTGTGGAATTGCAGGGGTGTAGCAAGAAGGTCTCAAGACTTTGTGCGTACCTTAAGGGATCTGAAGAATCAGTACAAGCCTAACATGGTACTGATTACTGAGACTTTGTGGCAAGCATGAGAGAATCATGGTGTGATTCCACTTCGCTTTCCTCCAACGAATCGGTTTGAGATACCTGGAGAAAACAACATGGGTGGTATGTGGTTCTCCTGGAACGACAGTGTTAGGGTCAACATTAATGGTGAGGCTCAGGTTTTAGGGTTAATGTTGAACCCAACAGACAGATTACTGTTTAAGCATATGTATGAGAACCATTCTTCTTTGAATGTTCTCCAGTTATGGATCCGTTTATGCAATAATAATATGCATGTTTGCTTTGAGCCTTTTCCATTTATTATCTCATTTACGCTTACAGGCACAAATAATTATACTGTCTTATTCGCTTCAGGGAATAGATCAGAGTCAATTCATTGGGATCCATAATAATTTATTTTATTACTGGGGGTGTCTGTACTCTTCAAGAGTATGCGTTATTTATGCTCTTCTGGAGCTTGTTAATCTTTTTCTCATTTCGAGAAGTCATAATATGTTATATTGACATCCACACATATAATTCTCCCCCTATGGATGAAACGCCCCGACCCGTATTTACCGTACACAGTAAACACAGGCCGGAACTGTGACAACCCAGCCCAACAAGGCCTAGCATACAGTGTATATCACAATAACTCGGGCTCAACAGCCCATAATAAAAACATCAATAATATCTCAACACGGCCCAATGGCCTGACAATAACATCTCGAAACTGGCCCAACGGCCCAACAATAATAAAAACATGCACAGCAGAAGACTTTAAATAACTAACACTGTATGCGACACATGCAATCTATGGATCCAAGCCTGTTCAAGGGTACGCATCAGCTCGCCCGGTACGTTCCTGCACTACAAGCAACTCATCCTACGGGATGAAACCCCGCAGGCGAGGGGTGAGTCCGGAACGCTCACCGACGAAAGATAAACAGTGATATATTCAACCATAATACCTTCAAAGTAAAACAACCATCAGACAGATGAAACAACACACACAACACAACAGAGGAATCTAACACAACCAACATGTCAAGGAATCTCACTTAATCTCATCAAGCCAAGACCAAAAGATTACTTATTAATTTTTATTACAAATTTTATCTTCTGGGCCCCGTCACTGGACAAGCTAGGGTCGTACCTGGTTATTAACTAATTCTGGATGTCAGGCCCCACCACAATCCAGGATCAACATCCCCATATCTCAAATCCGGGGTCAACACCCCAATATCACAAATCCGGGATCAACATCCCAATATCACAAATCCGGGGTCAACACCCCAACCAACAAACCCTCTGGCAAGACACCACAGAACTAGTCTCTAACCATCTAGTCGTACCACTACTTTCCAAGTGACAAATATATCATCAACTCAATTTTCCAGTTCAATCCATTACTCTTTCATCATTTTTCTCAATTTCTATTATCTCAGATTAATCCAAATTTCATTCAATCAACAATCACCAATCTTTCACACTAAACAGTCCAACAAAATTTCCATCACAGCATATACAAAACTAACACATTTCTACAGCAGCATCAACAATTCCATAGCAATCATGTAGCAGTCAACAATTATTCCAGCAGATCAATCTAGCAACAGAAATACACAAACAACAAGGAAACACACACAGCATCACAGGCACATATCAAGGTTTATCCATCCTCACCTTGGCCTGTTATTTACTCTGGGTTTCCATCACAAGTTCCAAAGTCGGTTCCTCGTTGAACTGCTCGGTATCAACTCCTATATAACACATAGTATGCACACATATAAGATGCACAGTAAATGATATGCAAATGACAATTAGTACTGTAACCGTAAATAAGGTGCTAGCCGGCTCGGTTATCGTCTCGGGTTATATTCCATTATCATCATCTTTCACCATTTAATTCTAAGTCAAAAATAATATATACTATCCGGGTATTGTTCCAGTATTATATTTTGATATTCCTTTCCCAAGTATTTTTCATGAAAATAATTATTTATCATATCATATGAAAATATAATTAAAATAGTTCCCTGAAAATGATAACGTACATATATATATCTTTTCCCAAAAGTAATTTTCATAACGTATATCAAAGGTATTTTCTATATAATAATTTCCAAAATACATATATTTCCCAAAATTCCATAATACGTGTACCCCGTTTCTAAAAGTAAATTATCATAGGGTAGTAATTTTATAAGTCATACAATAATTTTCTTAGAAAATAATCATTCGATAAGTATTTATATCCTCCAAATTCTAGTATGTACATATATATTTCAAAATGTTTCCATAGTGTATATATCTTATCTTTTTTTTTTAAATACTTATCATACTATAACTACCTTGATGATAGTATGCCATAGTATTATTTTTTGTAAAATTGTATTTCCAGCAAAATATAAATTATATATGTATATATTGTTATTTCTTTCTTTTTTTTTTTGACTGGGCCAGCCCCATAAAAATTCTGGGCCAACCCAAGACCAAGCCCAAAGGTTCACACCCAAGCCCAATATCGCACCCAGCCCAGGCTGCATCCGGGTCATCCTGACCCGTATCAACAACCCATCCGGGTCGTCCTCACCATCCGGGTTCGCTCACCTTGCAGCGGCGGAATGACGCGGCACGGCGAGTCCAATCGGACGGGACGACGACGAAGAGGAGACGAGGCTGTGCGAGGTGAAGGCGTGATGGAGGAGGAGGTAATGGCGGCGGTGTGAGACGGCACGAGAGGGAGGGCTGGCTCGTTACCGGCGAGCTGCAGCGGGATAAAGGAGAGGGAAAGGAAAAATGGTGGCTGGGGTCCTCTCGTTCGGTCGCTGCGCTGCTGATCCTGGCGTGACGGCGACAGGGCCGAGGGGAAGGGAAAGAGGTGGTGGTGCTGCGGTTTGGGTGGGTCTCGGTGGAGGGTCGGTGGCGGTGGTCTCAACTGGTGGTGTTCACGGGTGGTGTGAGGAGGAGGAAGAAGGAACTGGTGGCTGGGTGGTGAGAATGTGTTTCTTTGGTGGAGATGATGGTGGTGCGACGAGCAGGTGGTGGTGGTGTGTGGAGGACGGCGGCCGGGAGGGTGTGGTGTGTGTATATGTGTTTCTCTTTTTTTCTTTTTTTTTTTTTGCTTTCACAGGTTTGCAGGGAGAAGAAATACAGAAAAAAGAAAAGTACAGGAGAGGGGTTGGCGTGGTTACTCTGCAGAAGAGGAAGTAGATAAGGAGAAAGGAGAAAGAAAATGACAAGAGAAAAATAATAGAAGAAGAAAAGGTGGAGGGGCCGGCGATTCACGGGGAAGAATAAGGAAAAAAGAAAGAAAAAAAAGATAGAAAAAGGAGAGGGAGAAAGGAAGAAAAAGGAAGAAAAGTGGGAAGAGAAGTGGGGCCCACGTGGCCGGGAAAAACCGGGAGAGAGAAGAAATGTAGCCGGAAAGAGGAAGAGGAAGGAAAAAGAAGGAAGAAGAGTGGCTCGGGGCAAACCTCATTCGGTCGGTCCGGATTCTCGCGTCGGAATCTCATAGACGCAGGAATACTCCCGTCTTTCCGACAAATTCCGTCCCGAGTCCAAAAATATGACTTGGGCTCGGAAAATCCGATTAATCCTCCTGAACGTCGTCCAAGTCTCGGAACTGGAAACCGAGGCTCGGTTAGTTAGGAAGACACTCCCGAGCGCGGGAAAATTCTCGGTTTCGAAAAAAAAAAACGACTAGCGATTCACCTCAAATTAATTACCCGAGATTAATTCAACAGTAAATCACGATAAAACAATTTCTACAGTCCCGGTAAAAATCCAAATTTTTACCCGGGCTGTTACAATGGATGTCAATTTTGCATTGTCTTCGAGACTAATGCTTGAGGCATTATTCTAGAAACAATTATTAAGTACTGAAAAGTAAATAAAATAAATTACAATGCTAAATAATTTAAACTGAACATAAAATAAATTGAATATAAAATAAATTGCTCTTTCAGGGTAAGCAAGTATAATATCCACCTTTTGGTGGTCATATAATTTCCATCTTCTGGTGGTAATAGTTTTTATTTTCGATTTTCCTTTGAAGGATCTTCAGGATCTTTTGAATGGTAAGACTTCCAGTATTCGTTGTATTTTTTTTTATTGAATCTGCTGGACTCTTATATTTAGTCTTCCAGAATATTATCATATAAATGCATTTTAGCATTTAGTGCCCATGATAAATTTCTTCCGGAAATTTTGCAGGCCTCAAATTCAAGTAACATAATCAAAAGACTTAATTAAAATAAATAAACATGGGCCTTTTATTAATTAGCCCAATGAAGAATTAAATAACCGAAAAATTAAAAGCAATGGGCGTTACATAGATTAGCCCAATTAAAAATTAAATGACTAAAAATTAAATGCAATGGGCCTTTTATAAATTAGCCCAATGAAAATTAAATTATCGCAAAGTAAATGCGATAGGCCTTATACGAGCCCAATAAATCGTAAAGAAATTAAAACGAGAAGTTAAATACAATAGGCCTTATATGAGCCCAATTGAAATGTAAAGAACAGAATATTAAAATGTAATGGGCTTAATTTGAGCGCAAGCTTAATATAAATGAAAAACAATAAAATAAATACAATAGCCTTCCGGGCTTGCTAGGAAAAATCCCGAGACACTGAATTTCGGCCAAACACTTCCGGGATTGCCGGGAGAAACCCAAGGTATCGGATTCCGGCCAAACGCTTCTGGGCTTGCCAGGAATATCCCGAGATGCGAAATTTCGGCAATATAAATTCTTTTTTTTCTTCTTTTTCTTTTCCTTTTTTTTCCCTCCTTTTTTTTCTCTCTTTTTTTTTATTCTCTTTTCTCCTTTTTCTTTTATCCCCTTTTTTTTAACCGAGTCGTGAACAGTATCGGTCCAATTTTTTTTATACAGACTGGGCCGTGAATAGTGCAGCCCAGGCCTGAAAACAAAAACTAGGAGCAGGCCCAATTGCACAAAACCCCAGGGTCCATAGGTTCAAGGCAAGGCCTATTTGCCCAGCCCACTCAACCTTGAACCCAAGACCACAACCCGTTTCCAGGTTGTCTTCAACCTGCAGCTTACTTAAGTTGCAGCGACGGTGATGCAAGGCAGGGCGGCGTGAGGAGCGAGCAAGGCGGCTGAACGGGGCGAACCGAAGGCGGTGCAACAGGTGGTCGTGCGAGTCGGTGAAGGTGCAACCCGAGTTGCTGCAGTTTGGTCCGGTGGCTTTGGCGGCGACGAACAGCAAGGAAGGAACGGTGGCGGGTGGACGGCGCGAGGCGTGAGCGGCCGACGACGACGAGAGGAATACATGGACGGTGCGGCATCGCTGAGGGCGGGAGAAGGCGCGGCGACTCGTGCACAGAAGGAGGCAGACCCGACTCTATCATGCCGTGTCTCGGGCGTGGCCGTCGGGTTTCATCATCCCAACGGCGCGTCCGGCGACAGAAGAGGGCGAGGAAGATGCTGGTCGGTCGGTGACGGCGAGGAGAAGGCCGTGGTGGGGGCAGTGACGCGAGAGGCGGCGCGGAACGCCCCGGTGTGAACAGTGCCGAGGTGAGGAGGGTGACGGTTTCTCTGGTTTTTTTTTTCATTTCTTCTTTCGGTTTCATGTTGCTCGGGTAGAACAGTTCGTGCTGATAACGTGTTAAAAACTGAATATTTTATGTGATGAAAAACACAAGAAAAGAAAAGGAAGGAGAGAGAGCTTAAGGAGGACGAAGAGAGGAGAGGAAGACAAGAGCAGAAGCTCGGTTTTCATACTACGATTTTGTGTCTATAAACTTACAATATATAGGAGTAAAATACAAATATGGGGTAGGTATAATAACATCCACCAAAAACACGTTTTATAACAGCTTTTATTTTTTTTTCATTCACTTAATTATTCCCGTCATTTTTTCCTCCCACCATTTCTTTTCACCCCCCATTCTATCTTTCCCCAAAAAGGTTTAATATTTTATTTTGTGTTTAGTTTAATTTCACTTCTTTTGTATTTATCTGTTAACCACGTGAATCTTGCTCTTTCCCATCATCAGTCCTAATTCAAACTCAAAATACATCAAATCCCAAAAAAGCAAAAATTTTTTCAAGTCCAATTCGGATTGTAGACCACCATACATCCAAAATCTTATAGCCACGAAGAAGCCTCCATCAAAGCGTGTCTCCTCTCTGTCTTTATTTCCTGCAATCATCACGAGGCAATTGTCTGTTGATGAGACAACTGATGATACTCACCACCAAGGCTTTGACACACATGTCTTATCAATGTTTTAATTTTCCAAACACATTAGGGGTTGGTGCTTTGCTATTAATGCGCACTTATTGATTCAATAAATGAAATGAATTTTTACATAAAACACAAAAATTATTTGGATTTCAAGCTAAACCTGAAAATTGGTTTGCGAGAGCGTGAATCGGTTCTTAGCAAGCAGATATCTGTTTTAAATATTGCCTCGATTACACATTTCAAAAATTCTATTATGTACTGATTGGAAATATTTCTCCATGGAAATATTAATGCTTTAAAAAATTAAGATACCGACAAAAAAAAATTAAGAAAGAAATTGTTGAGCTCATCATGGCCGCCATGAAATGCCTCATCGTTTATAAGTTTTCCTTTTAACATTTTGAGCTAATAATTAACATGTCCATGATGGAGCCATGTTAGCGATCGAGGTCCCAAAGTCGGGTTTTGAATCCTCGTAAAAAAGTGTATGGAAATTATATTGTTGATAGCGAAGTGGACATTTTATTTTTACCTGACCTTTAAACAACCGTTTTATAGAAGAAAAAAATAGCACAACTAGCACAAAAAAAATAAAACGCTCCTCCCCCACAACGATGCTAAGCGTCATCAAATCAAAATCCATTAAAGATTTAGCATGATTTCGTAGTCATTATTGGATACGCAATATCTTATTTCCACCCCGTCTATGAGTAAAATGACTCGTGTGGGTCTCAAATTGATGAAAGCAGCTCACAAAAGGGTTAAGAAGATATTTTTATTTTTATCAATCATATATATTAACATTTAATGTGGGCAGTAGTCCTCTCACTTACCCCAAAAAAAGAAAACATTTATATATATATATAAGCCAACTAGCCAAGTACGTAGCAACTCACACAGTCACATGTCAGTCAATATTCTATCATTTTCTCTGCCGACAATCACGATGATATATAGATACTGTATGTGCAATTTAGCTAACATTCCCAAATAAACCCTTATTTTGGATGAATTAAACATCTACATTTGTTAATTTTAGTCATGAGTAATGCATCTATATTTGTCAATTTTGATTAATTTATCCAAGAGTCAAATTTAAAGTTAAAACTAGTATAATACCCTGTGTGTCACATGAGAGACAATTTTTTATATGATGTATTAACATTTATTAGGAGAGATAAATCAATAGAGATTGAATAAGATACAAATTCATCAAATTAAAAAAGATTGTATGATTTTTTCAGCATAAATAAAAAAATTGATTAGTTAAATAAAAAATATAGAATAAAAAGAAAGTGATTGTGAAAAGGCAACAATAATACTCACTTGTATAAAAACATGCAATTATTTTAAGAGATTGACTTTGAAGAAAATTTTATTAGTGAGGGAGATAATTCAAATTGAATAAAACTGATAAATCTTATTACTATCTTAAAAAATTATAATTTTTTAAAATAATTTGAATTTAAAAGAGAACTTCAATATCACGTTTTTTAAAAGAGTAATAATCTAAAGAGATAATTTAAAAGAAATTATTTTGAAGAGATAATTTGAATAAAAATATTAAAAAACTTGTAACCTAAAACAATAAAACATGTAACTTAAATTGATCCACATGTCTTCTTTACATTCTTTAAAAATTTCCAAGTGTCATTATTTCAATCACCCCTGAAACATGTCTCTGCAATATATATATATATAATAGATAGATTAATGTTTGTTTATGCTAGAATTATGGATTTGAGTTGATGATTAGGCACTCGTTGTGCATACTTTTCAAATTTATTTGAAGGACATTTGGAAGTTACGTTATCATAAGAGATTATTCATATTTCATTATTGTTGGAAGTGAAGTCATAACTAAAAGCAGATTGAATTTATTTATGTATAAAATTATTTAAAGAAACTGAAAAACTTTAGTTACGTTTTTCAAAGTTAAAATTAATATAAGCGACAACTATATATGGATTTTACTCTCATCTAATTTTAGGAACGCATTCGAAATAAAACAAATCGATTTCTCAATTCACTACAAGTAAAATAAAGCCATCATCATCAAATGGATACACCAAGTGAATTTCTCAAGTAGTGGATAGCTCTTCTGAGACTCAAATCAATAATACTGTTTTGTTTTTGAGAATTCAAATCAATAATATTGTTAAGTCTCACATGCATATTAAAAGCGTCTTAAACCTTGTTGCGTATATTTCTCCTTCGAAAAACTCATAATTAAATAATTTTAGGGGTTGTAATGAAGAAGTTACTTTTTTGGTTGTAAATGAAGAAGTTACTTTAATTATAGGAGAAACTGATGAGAATATTACAACAAATCCTAAAAAAGAAAATGAATGGGGTATAATGTACAAATAAGATCTAGAAGGGGGAAAAAAAAGAGAGAGAGAGAGATGGACATCATTGTGAATTTAAGATAACTAACGGGTAATAATATAATTAAGCTTATATTTACCTACCTTTGTGGGTAAGTGGTGATTTATACGTGCCCAAATTCTTTTGTTACATGTGCAAATTAAGGAGTTGTATTTTGGAACAGTGCTAATGCTAACATTAAAAAAATGCTAGCATTATGCGTCTGCACTTGGTGTACCCACTCCTATATAATTAGTGTCCATTGACATTGTGATTTCGCCAACTTACAATTGCTTCCAGGAAACTAGAGCTTCCAAACTAAGATGGCTCCTCAGCTATTCACTTCAGTAACGGGCATTGCACCATCATTGCCATATGCAAATCGATTTGCACTTGGATTATCAAGCAATGCTCGTCTTCCTTCTCGAGTACGATCCATGGTTAGCACCACCAAAGAGCATATCAATCCAACCATCAACAGGCGATCTGGGAATTGGCCAACTCGAACATCGGATTATGGTTTTGTTCAGTCGCTCACAAATCAATATGTGGTATTTATTATACATCTATAAACCTAACATAAAAGAAAAATATATATACATATAGTTTCTTCCAGTTTCCACTTTCATGCACGTTAATATATGCTTAGTAGATAATTGTCTTCACTTATATATAATTAACAAACTAGTCTATATATGCAGGGTGAGGCATACACAGGACGAGCCAACCAGCTCAAAGCAGATGTAAGGAGTATGCTCAAGAATGCATCGCATCCTTCGGATCGGCTTGAGCTAATTGATATCTTGCAGAGGATAGGGTTAGCATATCATTTTGAAGATGAAATAAAGTTCATATTGAAGAAAATCTTCAATGAGAGTTATAGGCAACATAATATACATGTGAAAGATCAGGACTTATATGCCACTGCTCTTGCATTCAGACTTCTAAGGCAGCATTGTTACAATGTACCACAAGGTTTGTCTTTCATTTTTTGGCCTTCGTTATAACCTGTCATTATAAAACCTAACCATAGGTTGGATTATGGAACTTTAGCCATATGATAAGAACTAATGTGTTCTCCTCTGCAGAGATTTTCAATAACTTCAAGGATGCAAAAGGAAACTTCAAGGCATGTCTTGGTGATGATATGAAGGGAATGCTGAATTTGTATGAAGCCTCTTACCTTTTGGTGGAAGGTGAGAGTATCTTAGAAGATGCAAGGGATTTTGCAGCAAAACCTCTCAAAGAATATGTTGCTAGTGAAATTAGCAAAGAGGATCAATTTCTCTCAATGCTTGTGAATCATGCTTTGGAGCTACCTCTGCACTGGAGGATGCCAAGGATGGAAGCAAGGTGGTTTATCGAAGCATATGAGAGAAAAAATGATTGCAATCCTACAATACTCGAGCTTGCCAAGTTGGATTTCAACAAGTTACAAGCACAACACCAAGAAGAGACCAAAGATCTATCAAGGTATAAACAAAAGATATCTATGTGCAAACTTCAGAATTTGTTTTGAAAGTGTTTTCTTTGAGTTATCATTGTATAAAGTTTCTTAAAACTAATTGTGTGGTGTAAGTTAAGGTGGTGGAACGATCTAGATCTTAGCAACAAGTTGTTCTACGCTAGGGAGAGAAGCTTCCACAATGCTTTATTTCCTTTGGGGGAGAACAGTGAGCCACAGTTTGGTTATCACAGAAAATGGGCAGCAAGAGTTACATCATTAATAACATCAATAGATGATGCTTATGATGTCTATGGTACATTGGATGAAGTAGAGATTTTGACAGAAGTTGTTGAAGGGTTAGTACGCATATATACTATATATTTTATCAAGGTTTATAATATTTTGGACTCACATATTACTATAACAATTTATGGTTGTTTTCAGATGGGACATGAATGCAATCGACCGGCTTCCGGACTTCCTCAAGATATCATTTCTTGCTCTCTTCAATTCCATCAACGATATTGCGTACTTTATTCTTAAGGAGAAAGGAATAAATGTTGTTCCTTCCTTGAAGAAATTGGTAAATTTCCAAATTCATGAAATCTTTTCGTTTCCTGCCAAGTGGTTCACAGCTCGAGATAGCATGTCTTCCACCTCCTTTACAGATAAGCCAACAAATTAGCTGACCCAAAAAGATAAAGTAAAGAATTCAACTATTACCTATATCTCTAATATTAGGCATTCGTACTAAACTATTTTATTGATCGAAAATGCTTCGTGGATTAAATTGTCTGCTGAGAACTCACACCCACTGGATTTGTTCAATTAGCAAAAAAAAATTGTTGAATGATGATAATGGGTCCTCTCTATAAATGACGAGACCATTCGTCATGTATCGAGTTTGTGGATATAATGATTTTATACAAATTATTGAGTATATTTAACATTATCCTATTATATTATGGAGGTTCAAATAAAAATCCTATTATATTATAAAAAACATTATGTGAAGAGATGTGGTATAATAAATTGGACGTGACAAATGGAGACAAAGCAATAATTTTTTCTTGCAATATCTTTCTACTGTTTCGCCTTGGGTTTGGTAATCTAACTTGTTCACAACTTAGTCATGACTAGGTCAGCATAGCACATTGGCCATTCAAGCTTATAATTTCTGATTTCTTAGTTCAATAAAATCACGTTTATTGTAAAATTAGAAGCATTAATTAAGAGACCAATCATGTCCTAACCCTAATCATTTATTCTAAGCTCTGTGCATAATGGATGATTTTATTTCAAAAAAGAGTACCTTGACACTGCATGGCAATCAATATCAGGACATGTTATGTTAGGGCATGCTTTCCTCTTGACTACCAATCCATTAACACCAGAGATCATAGATTGCTACATGGAGCTTGATTATCCCAATATAGTTCGTTATTCATCCACCATTTGTCGCCTTGCAAATGATTTGGCAACATCCTCGGTGTGTTCACTGATCCCTTCACTATATATATATATATTGTCTCACTTGATTAATGTTTCTTTTCTAAGAAAAATAATTGCTTTTTATTATTTATGGAATTGATTAGGATGAAGTAGCAAGAGGTGATGTACCTAAAGCAATACAATGCTATATGCATGAAACTGGAGGCACAGAAGAAGAAGCCCGGGAACACATCAAATATTTGATATATGATACATGGAAAAAGCTCAACAAAGAGCGATATTCAGCCAGTCCATTCTCTCAAACTTTCATGGAAATGACATTGAATCTTGCAAGGACATTCCAATTCTGCTATCAATATGGAGATGGATATGGTTCACTAAACAGTAAGACCGAGGATAACTTGTTCTCCTTATTTGTTAACCCCGTTCGCCTCTAGACAAGGGTGGTGGTGGCATTAATGGTCTCGATCCACTCTTCTTCATTCTGCTACTCCATGTTCTCTGTTACTCCTCCATATCTGGCTTCTTTGTCGGGTTCGTTTTGGATTTGCGTGCTTAATTATGTAGGGATTCTTTTGTAATCTCTGTTGCTGCGGCATTTCTTGTCGGTACCTGGGCCATAATTCTTCTACATAATATGTACAGGTTGGATTGGCCCATTCATTTAGAAGTTTGTGATGTTTTATTGTGGATATGTAATAATATCGATAATTATTGGTCTCTTTGTATGTTGAGTGTTTGTGTCTTTTAGGGGATTCATATTCGCACTCCTCTATTAATATTCCCACACCAACTTTTCATTATTTGGTCACTAAATGACACAAATAACCTTCTTTCAAAATTTACCTTTTTCAAACAATGAATTGATGTTATTACTATGGGTCTAATTTGGCTTGTTTAAGAATACTTTATGTGTAGTAATTTCTTAACCTTAAATGCAGTGATATTTATGGTGGCTTTATCTTTCTTCTTTCAGGTTAAGAATTGAGATGAGATTTTGAACACTTCCCAGCTAGCGTTCTCTCAAATTTAACATCAATTTAGTGTTTCCAAGGATCATAAATATGAAATTTTAATTTAGTGGTTCGGTTAAATCTCAAAGATAGACTTTTTATTCAATAAATAGAGATACAAAAGATTTTCTTACTAAAGAATTTTTTTATTGGATAGTTATATTTTTTTGGTACATTATTGGATAGTCATATTACCTATCGACATCATTATTTATTTATCATTTTTAAAATTAGACTTTTACCATCATAAAAATCTTTTTTCATACTACATAATTATCACGATATTTCTAGATTTTTCCTTGCTCCCAGTTATTCTTTGTAACATATTAAAACTCTTTTACTTAATTACTTGTGGGACTAGGTCCATTAGGAGTTTTTAGTTTTCCTCTCTATGCTAATAAATTAACTTTATTATGATGCAAATGAAGCTATTAATTTGAATGAATAGAACTTAACAAAATCTTAAAATAAACAGTGCACAAAATACCTAAGATGATTTTTATAAAAACTTGAATTTGTTGTTTTTTCATCTTTGAATGTTTTACATGAATGAAAATAAAAACCAAATTTGATTGGAGATAAGGCAAAAAATCCTAAAATCTAATATATGGATGATGTAAATAAAAATTGTAGATTTGAGAAACGGAAAGAGGAAAAAAAATTATAGAGATGAACAAAATGGGTAGATAAAGAGTTTTTTTTAATAAAAACTCTAACTTTAGAAATAAAAAATGAAAAGAATATTTTACCATAAAGAAATTTAATTTTTTCCACCTCTAAGATTTTAGCGATCTTGTTATGTTTTATGGTAAAGACTCTAAGTCTAGAATTAATAAATAAAAAAAGAAAAGATGATGTAGTGAGTTAATAAAATTATTCAATAAGAAAATGCTAGATATGTTTGCAAAATTTTCTAATAAGAAACGTTTTGTATATGTAACATCTTTGTTTTTTATTGAATTTTATATTGTTATTGACAAAGGAGATGTGAGTGTAGGAGAGAGAGAATAAAAACGGAAGAGAGAGAACAAAAGGAAAAAAGATAATAAAAGTAGAGGAGAGAGAATAAAAGGGGAAGAGAGATAATAAAAGTAGAAGAGAGAGAACTAACGGAAGGGAGATAATACTGAGAAGAAAAGACAAAACAATTGAAGAGAGATGAGAAAAAGATTTGAAAACGTATTGAAACATTTATAAAGGTTGATTGTGTCATTTGATAACCAAACAATCAAAAGGTGGAGTGCGAATATTGATTGAAGGAGTGTAAATATGGATTCCCTTCAGCTAATGCCAGATTCTACAATTCCCTGCATCTTCAGTGTTTTCTGCTTAGCAAAGCGTAGAATCGTTTTACATATCCAAAAAAAAAAAAGCGTAGAATCGTTACTCTTTCCATTTATTTGGGTAAGTTTCAGAAAGAAAGTTTCCCTTTCTTTTTCTTTGATATAAAACTTGTTTGAAGCTACAGTGATGTACAGTAAAATTATGGCGTGCCTTTGTCCATAAATAACACAACAAAGATAGGACAATATCACATTGCTTCCATTGGATTGTATAATATCCAAACGGATCTCTGTTTCTTGACTTTTGGAAATAATTTTGTCTTTTTCTGGTAAATACAAATCATATGCCATATAAAATTTGTCCATCTAAATATATATAATATTTGTCCTACAATATGTTTTAGGTGACTAATTAGTCCTCTTAGGCTATGGAGACAAAGCTTTATAAAGATAAATTTGTCCATACCAAATTTTCCCCTAGAGACAAAATATGACAAAAAAATTTAGTTAATTATGTTTGATTGGGCTCTGTTCAGTGCGTGCCTGCGTGGCCACGATTAATGTAACCTAATCACAATGGAAAAGAAAATTAAAAAGTAAAGAAAAAAATTAACATCAGGCAATTGTGTTTCACATTGAGAAATGAGTACATCAGCCAGCCCCTGTTACCTGGCCGGAATATAATGGTGGTTATATAGACTGCTTCCGTAGCAGCAAAGTATAAGGTGAAGGAGGCAGTAAATGGATATGGAGAAGAGAAGAAAAATTCGGTGAAAAATAAAAGAAAAATGAAAAGTGTTATAAAACGTGGTGAATACTGTTTCACCTAATTGTATTATTTATACTCAGAACAAGAATGAAAATTGATGAGCTGAACTATGCTTTTCTCCTCCTATTTCCTTCTGCCATCCTTCTTCTTCCTCACTGCCCTTCTCTTATTTTCACAGTATTAATCTTTATTCATAACATGTTATCAGCACGATAACGACTCTACCCGAACGAGAAAAAAAAACCAGAGCAAGAAGAAAACTATCGGAGATGAAAGAAGAAAAAAAAACCAGAGGAAGACGAACAGTGCATCACCCCCTCGGCTACTGTTCACGCTGAGACGCTCCGGGCCGCCACCCGTCTCACTGCCCACACCGGCGTGCTCCTCGTGCCGTCGCCAACCTCCCGACGCCTGCTCCATCCTCTCCTGCCGCCGGACGCGCCTCCAGGAGACGACGCCCCGACGAGAACCGTCGGATCCGCCTCCTCCCTCCTGCTCGCGTCGACCACCGCAGCTGCACTCGACGCCTCGCCCTCCTTCCACCGAGCCGCTGCGCTCGCCTCTCGTCCGCCACTGCAGCCTCGTTTCGCGCCGCCTTCGTACCTGTAAGGTGAGCACGACCCGGATGGGTCACGACCGGGTCGCGAACCTGGGTTCTGGGTTGAAGACGACCCGTATGCACAACAGGTTGGAGCAGGTGGGCTGGTCCTCCTTGGTTGGGCTTCGTGGGCTGGTTGGTGTCAGGCCAAGATGCGGCATGGGCTTGTGCTTTTGGGGCTGCTGCCTTGAACACCAGGGCCCTGTAGGCTGAGCCTTTTGGGTTTGAATTTTTGGCCCAGCCCGAAAATATATATAAAAAAGGAAAAGGGTAAATAATAATGGTAAATAAAATCTGGTTGGATTATATATTCTGATAAAAAAATATGGAGATAATTAATACTGCTGAAAGATTTATCGAGTAAGCATATTTTATGTTTTTATTTAAATTACAAATGGGCTCATAAAAGGGCCCATTGCCTTTAATTTTAATTATTTATTGGGCTATGAAAAGTCCATTATATTTATTTTCTTGCTTTAATTTACGTTCTGATTGGACTAGTAAAAGGCCAGCTTGCTTTTATTTTTCAGTCATTTAATTTTAATTAGGCTAATAATAAAAGGCCCATGTTTATTTATAGTCTTTTATTCATTTAATTTTGGAATTATGTTACAAATAATGGAGGCCCTTAAAATTTCTGAAAGAAATTTGTTATAGGTATTGAATGCATTTAAATGCATATCGTCTAGAAGATGCAATAAAAGAGAAAATAAAGCAAAGACTGGATGTCTTACTGCCAAAAGATCCCGCAGATCTTTAAAGAAAAATTAAAGAAAGATATGACCACAAGAAGGTGGATGTTGTATGACCACCAGAAGGTGGATGTTGTATGACCACCAGAAGGTGGATATTGTATGACCATCAAAAGATGGATACTGTTCTTATCTTGCTTACCCTGAAGGTGCAAGTCAATACATATTGAATAATTTTATTTTAAGTTCAGTTTTATTATTATGTGTTATATTTTATTTTATTTTAATTCCTTTACAACATTTTATAATTGTTTCTATAATAATGGCTCAGGCATTAGTCTTGAAGACAATGCAAATTGACATCCAAGCGGGAGAGTTATATGTGTGGATGTCAAATAAACATGTGATAGTACAATCTCGAAAATGAGAAAAATATTAATGCGCTCCAGAAGAGCATAAGTTTAAATATGTTCCTGAAGAATACAATCTTTACTATGTTCTAGAAGATCATATATTTATGCTCTAGAAGAGCTAATACTCTTGAAGAGTCCAGAAACCCCCATTTACAGTAATAAAAGGAAATTATTATGGATCTCGTCAAATAAGACAGTATAATTAATTGTGCATGTGACTGTGAATGAGGTTATAATGGCAAAGCTAAAGGAAAACATGCATATTATTGCAAAATGGATCCATTACTTGAGAACATCCATATAGAGGAATTATTCTCATACAAAAGTTGAAATAATTATTTATCTGTTGGGTACAATATTGACTCTAAAACTCTGAGCCTCGTTGTTGATGTTGACCCTAACACTGTAACAGCCCGGGTAAATTTATGTTTTCACCGGGACTGTAAAAGGATTTTGTACAGTAATTTACCTTATGGAATAATCTTTGGTAATTATTTTATGGAAAAACGAGCATCGGATTTCAATTCCAAGTCTCACTCCATACTCCGAATATTTATGCAGAATTTCCGGGACGAGTTGGAATTTTCCGAACTTGGAAGCTGCGAAAAGACAATTATGCCCCTGGGTAAGTTTTTAATACAGTAGGAGTTAGAAGGGCAGTTAAGTCATTTTGCTGGTTCAGATATTTTCCTACCCAAATATGCTGGTACTCAGGGTCAACTCAAATATTCTGCAATAATTTGAAAGGACGGTGACAATGTTGGCCATGAAATTTTGACCCTCATTTCCAGCCTATATTATTGCTTAATTTTTCAATCAAAATGGTGTAAAAAAAAACCTACCTCTGCTTTGCTTATGCAAGCAAAACCCATAAACCTGTCATCGTTCTACCCTCTGCACAAAAATCCTGCCCAGACGTTTCACTACAATAATACTGGAATTACATAAATAAAAAAAAGAAGAAAAACAAAAACACAACAACCCGTCACACAACAACTCACGCCGCCACCATCGACCACCGCCAAGCCGTCACCTCCGCCACCAGTCGAGGCAGGCAAGGCTAGCCGCCGTCTTCCCCCTCCCTCTCTCTCGCTTCGCCGCCGCCTGGAGTCGTCGTCACCATCGACCCCTGTAGCCCGTTCTCCTCTCCATGCACGGCGACCTGCAACCGGAGACGATCGAGTCGCACACCAGCAGCCGCGGCGTCTATCTCTCCTTACGCCGCCGTTCTGCTCGTCGCCGCCCTCGCCATCGTCTGCACCTGTTCGCGCCGCCGCCATCAATCCCGAGGTGAGCAGATCCGTTGTGGGGAATTGACCCGGATGGGTCATGAGGCGGGTCGCGGGTAGACCCGATTAGGAATAGGTGTGGGTCGTGGGCTGGGCTGTTAATGGTTAGTGGGTTTGGACTTGGATTTTGGGTTTTAGGTGTTGGGCTAGGATTGGGTTAGGCACTTAGGGTTTGGACTTGGACCTTGGCCCAGTCCGAAATTGAAGGGAAAAAAGGAGAGGAATAATCTGAAAAAAAAGGAATAATAATTATGAAAAAAATAATAATATTTTCAGGAGAATAAAAGTAATTTGTAGAAACAGTATTTTGAGGAATAATTTGAGGAAAAAGTAATATTCTGGAAATATAATTTAGGGGAAGTATATACATAAATGGTGTATAATAACTACTTAGAGAAGATATTTGGGAAGGGTATATGGAATATGTAAATCCTGAAAAAAAGTGGATGCATAGTATTCTGTGAAAATAAATAGAATAATTATCATATTCAAAAAGACTAAACTAAGGAAATTAAATATGAATTATTACATCCTTGTTAAACTGCTATATAATAAAAAAAACTATAGGAAAGAATATATGTACTATAAAAGTATTTTGGGAGTATAAGCATATGCTATATTTTCAGGAGATAGTAATCATATTTTTGGAAAAGAAAATAAATGCTAATAATAATTATTATCAAAATAAGTATATACCATAATATTAACCGGATAAAAATACAGTATGGTATTCTGACTCAGGAATAATAAATAGTGAATGATAATGATAACGGGGTTTCACCGGACGTAGACGAACTAGTCTAGGTTTATTTTTACGGTATAACATCATTTGCATTTATGTGCATCTTATGTGAGTATGTGTTACTATTTGCTATATAGAAGCCAATAACGAACAGTATCCCGAGGAACCGGAGCCGGGACAGTTTGAGGACTTTCAGGAGTAGGGAAATCGGCTAAGTTAAGGATGGATAAACTTTGATATGTCGCACATGATACTGTGTTTGTTTTTTTTCTGTGATTATTTTGCCTGTTTGAACTGCTGAGCCATTTGAGTTTGACTGTGGTATTATTGCTGTTGTTGTTGATTTGTTGGTTGTGAATTTATTGATATGATGAGATAATTGGATATTTGGAAACGACTTGTTTGTCACTAGGAAAGTAGTGGTACGACTAGTTGGTTAGAGACTGTTTTGTGGTGGCTATGATCTGGGTTACTTATGTTAAGCATGTCTATGCTTGGGATGTCTATCCCGTTATTATATTTTTGGGATGTCTATCCCTGGGTTACTATTTAGGGATATCGATCCCTGGATTGATCTAGCACCCGAAATATGTTAATAACCAGGTCTGACCCCTAGCTTGTCCAGTGACAGGGCCCGAAAGATAAAATTGATAATAATAAGCATTCTTTTGGTCTTGACTCAGTTATTTATCTAGTTGTTTCTTTTGCTGGAATTTTACTTCGAAAGTATTGTGATTGCCTGCATATTACTGTTTATCTTTCGTAGATGAGCACTTCGGACTCACCCCTCGCCTGCGGGGTTTCATCCCGTAGGATGAGTTGTTCGTAGTACAGGTACGTGGTTCGGCCAACCGCTGTTTCTGCTCCACCAGTCCTCGGATCCATACCTCCACTGCATCTCATTCTGAGTCTTCCGCTGCTGATAATTTCTATGTTGCTGTATCATAAATTATATGTTTCTGCTACTGCTGTTGTGGTTTGAATAATGGTCCCCGGGTTCGGGTGACGGATGTTGTATTTGAGATTACTTGTACTGTATGTTATTTTGTATGTACTGTCTGCTACTGTAATAAGAACAGTTCTGCCACGTGTTTACTGTGTACGGTAAATACGGGTCGGGGCGTTTCAAACACTATCGTTCCAGGAGAACCACATACCACCCATGTTATTTTCTCCAGGTATCTCAAACCGATTCGTTGCAGGAAAACGGAGTGGGATTACACCATGATTTTCTCCTGCTTGCCACAAAGTCTCAGTAATCAGTACCATGTTGGGCTTTTACTGATTTTTCAGATCCCTTAAGGTACGCACAAAGTCTTGAGACCTTCTTGCTACGTCCCTGCAATTCCATAGTAAAAGTCGTACCTTAGGCCATGTAGGTGGTAACCCTGTCACCCTTGGGACACTCCGAGCCATCATGGAAACGTGATAATAACTGCTTTGATTTAAAATTTGACATGAAGGCTCTAGTTGAAATTCTTGCAATCTATCTGATATGAAAAATATTATAGAATTAGTTGAACCATAAAAACTAGTCTTGAGGTTGCCTTGGTCCTCTAGGAAGAAAATTTCTTCCATAGGAGTCACAAAGAACCTAGACGAGTATAGCTCATCTACAAACACTAAACGAGGAATTCTCGCCAGCTTATTCGGTAATTCCTCTTGCTGCTCATTCACCATGCTATAAGCTAACTTATTCCTCCTTCCTAGAGAGGCACCCTCAACAAAGAAAACAGTAGCTGGGGAAGGCATTTTTCTTGTCTTGTTGATTTTTTTGAGTTTTCGTATCTTCCTGTCTCAACCGCCTCCCTTCTTATAGCCTAAGCTTAGACAGTTAGGTGTCATTTTTCCAAATATGGACCCTCTTTCTGTCTCCGAAAAGATCCAGAAATTTTTTTGGTAATTAAAAGAATTTGCATTATTTGTCAATAAACTCCAAAGTTTTTCAATCTTCGAGGATTTGTTTTTGGAAAAGTTTACCGCCACATTTAATTATTGTCCAATAATTCTGATCTTTTCCGATATGATTGGCAGATATAAGCCTAAAATTGGCACATATATTGCAGCCTGAAGCTAGCAATTTAAGTTATTAGACTTACCATATCCAGCCAGAAGCTGGAATGCACTAGCCTAAAGCTAGCAATTTTTAAGTGTTTAAATACACAGTTTGCACAGCCAGAAGTTGAGACTAACTAGAAGTTGGCTGATAAATATGTAATTTATAGCTAGTATGCCCCAGCCAGAAGCTGGTAAATAATTTTCCTAAGTTATCATATCCAGCCTGAAGCTGGCACATAAATAGCAGCCTGAAGCTGGCTCCAACTTGAAGTTGGTACATGGACTTATTGTTTGGCATGACCGGTTGGGCCATCCCGGGTCAATAATGATACGCAAAATTTATTTGGTCATTCATTGAAAAACTAGAAGTTTTACAATCAATGAATTTCCATGTGTTTGTGTGCTGCGAAATTAATTATACGGCCTTCCTAAGATGAGATTGGCTTGGAATCACCAGCAAGTTTGGAAATAATTCAGGGATATGTATGCGGACTAATAACTCCGCCGTGTTGACCATCTAGGTAATTTTTACGATGCATCGACTAGATGGTCTACTGTATGATGCAAGTTGGCATTGTGCACACTTATTTTAATGATTAAGCTACTTGCGAGTACATATCCCTACTTATGTTATTAGACTATATGTCTAAATAATGTTGGTATATTTCTTCAATGGATAATGTATATCATTGGAAATAAACCCAAACAGATCTGGGGAACATTGACAATTGATTGCAGGACCATTGTTAATGAAATTACAGTTTGAGAAAATGGTATTTTACATGCAGCATCACTTGTGTGCATCAAGCCAACAAGTTATCATAATGTCTCCCTATTTAATTGGTTCATGGTCACGAACCTAGTAACTCCCTTCTTCGTACCGTTGGTTGTACAAGTATATAATGCTCCACCACAGCATAGTAAAATTGGTCCTTAAAGAAGACTGGGAATATATGTTGGGCATGAATCTCCATCAATTACAAAGTAATTGAAACCATTGACTAATGATTGGAGATTTGTTTATTGTTAATTTGATGAAAGAGTTTATCCAACATCAGGGGGAGAAAATAACCAGCTGGATCAAAATATTATTGAAATGCTTTATCAATGTATGATTGTTGATCCTCAAACAAATAAGTGCGAACCTGAAGTTCAAAAGATGATTCATTTGCAGGAATTGATATGCAATTGCCAGACACCTAAAGTGACCAAATATTATATACCAGCTGCAAATGCTCCTGTTTAAATTAATGTTCCAGAAGAACAAGTATAATATGCAAATGAATCTAAAGTACGCAAGAAGCGTAGAATATACTCGATTCCAAAAAGAAAACAAAATTCTCGATAGAGAAAAAGGAGCAAAGAGATAAGATAACCCCAATAAGAAAATAAGGCCTCCAGTAGAGATTCATATTAAAAGTCCTCAAGAAGAGAAAAATCCTCCAGAAGAGGTCCCTGACACAATTGATAAAAGTTCCAGAAGTAACTCAGGTACCTGGAATAAATGAGTATGATGAGATATCAATTACAGTGTCATGAATAAGATGGAACTTACGTGAAATAACCGTCGACGGAATATTTATTTCATAGCGCTAAATAAAATGAGGATCACGAACCTACATCTGTTGGTGAATGTAGGCACAGAATAATTGGCCAAATAAGTGAAACGTAATTAAGGCTATGTTAGACTCGCTTGTGCAGCGAGATATTTTCCGAACCTGTAGTTCGTACACCAAATGGTGTAAAATCGGTCGGTCATAAAATGGGTATTTGTGCGGAAAAAGAAATAAATAGTAAGAAATAAAGCACGGTTTGTAGCACAAAGTTTTACCCAAACGACCTGGTATTAATTGTGAGGAGATATACTCCCCTGTGGTGGATGCAATTATTTTTTGGTAAGTCTGGCATTATATGAAAAGAATTAGAAATGCTTCTAATGGATGCTATTACAGCCTATTTTTACGGATCCATAAGTCATGACATATGCATGAGCCTGAAGGATTCAAGTTGCTTGAAGCAACTAATTCCGGGGAATGTACGATATTAAGTTGATTTTTTATGGTTCGAACCAAATTTGAGTATGTGTAATATAATTCTTGCATTTATACTCTATGTATTTGCACTTATTATTATTGTTCCTTATGATTTACATATTATTATTGTGATCTAAATATAATTGGAATTCCTGAAGAAGCTTCCAAATGCCGTGCTATATTTTGAGAAAGGTTTTGACATGGAAAGATCTCATAAAAGAATTAGACTGGTCCTGAAGTACCATATGGTCCTGAAGTACCATATCATAGTGCAATTTACTTTGCTAGTAACATGAAGCCTGAAGCTTTACCATAAACTTGTTAGCAAAATATCTTTTGCTCTAATTTTTCCATAAAGCTTGAAGCTATCCATTATCTTAGGGTATAATGGACATGCAATTATTTTAACCTTGTGAGTCCAAGGAGAATATAGTATGTTTTGCAGGTGCAAGTCATTGATTTGATCCACATAAAGAGCAAGCAGATACCAGAAGTATCATGACAAGCACAAAATTGTACCAATAATGCAGATACTAGTTGAGACTGTGCTTGGCTAAGTTCGATAATGTTGCACATTCAAGATCATATGGATAAGATAGCAAGGAAGATGCGACAACAATAAATTATGAAGATAATGTTGCCTGCATTGCTCAATTAAAGGAGTGATGTATCAAAAGTGATCAGACGGATCATATATGTCATCAAAGGTTGACAAAGGCTTGACATCAAGAAATCAAGAGAGACCAAAATGAGGGGGAGTAGAATACGCACTGCACTCTTTTTTCCTTCACCAAGTTTTTATCCCACTGGGTTTTTCTTGGTAAGGTTTTTAATGAGGCAGTTACTCCAAAAATGTATTCTACTCAAAATACAACAGTATTCAAGGGGGAGCGTTATAAAACGTGGTGAATACTGTTTCACCTAATTATATTATTTATACCCAGAACAAGAATGAAAATTGATGAGCTGAACTATGCTTTTCTCCTCCTATTTCCTTGTGCCATCCTTCTTCTTCCTCACTGCCCTTCTCTTATTTTCACAGTATTAATCCTTATTCATAACAAAAAGAGAAAAAAGAGGAAAACAAAAAGTAAAGGAAGAGAAAAATAAAATAAAATTAACGCGCGTGTGCATAGCTCCACAGTGATTACTAATCAAATCCTTAGAGGAGGAGATATGCACATTATCGTGTCGAAGGGTAAGGGTAACAAGACTCCTTTATTATATAGCTTATAGTCATAGATGTGTGTTTATGGCCACTTTAGACTTTTCTTGCAGGCAGGACTGGGTTATTAGCCCGCCCGCTAGATTTAATGTAAAGGACTGCAGTTAATTATGAATGAAATGATGTTTTCCGACCAAAAAAAGAAGGTTCTCACTGAGCCTAATACACCCAGTTTACTACTGTGGACTTCCCTTTGCCATGCGCAATTCTACTATTTGGTTGCCGGCGACTTCGTGTTTCAAGTTGTCTATATATTAAGGTTTCATTGAGATTAATTATCGACCAAACGAGTTGCGCCTGCTTCTCTCGACACTAATTCGTATTTTCCAAAATGAGTTTTCCACTAGTCACTGCATCATTTCCTCAAGCCAATGTTGTACGACCAAGACTGCCAAATGCTACTCGCCTTTCACTTGGATTATCAAGCAATGGTACTCACCTCCCTTGTCGGGTTGGACGACAGGTGCGATCCATGGCAACCACCACCCAAGATATTGATGATCAGAAAATCACTAGGCGCTCTGGGAATTGGACAAGGACCACATGGGATTATAATTTTCTTCAATCACTCGCTAGTGAATATGTGGTGCGTACAATGTTATCCATAACTTCATGTTTTAATTAATTTATATTGTGCTATGGCCATTCAGCTTCCCTAGTGTGCAGATTGATAGCAAGATTAATGCCTACAATTTTTATTATATCCAACTAATGAGCGTTAATTTGTACCTATAGGGGGAAGCATACATAGAACGAGCTGACAAGCTGAAAGCTGATGTAAGGATTATGCTCGAGAAAGCGTCGAATCCTTCCGATCAACTTGAGCTAATTGATATCTTGCAAAGGACAGGATTAGCATATCACTTTGATGATGAAATAAAGTTCAGATTGGAACAAATCTACGATATTTATTCTAGGGAAGGTAACATGCCGGTGAAAGAGAATATATCTGATACTGCTCGGGCATTCAGGCTTCTGAGAAATGCTGGTCATATTTTGCCACAAGGTTAATTTGTCTCTCTTATCTATTCTTGTCTTTCTTTCAAGAAATTATCTAATTATAAACCAAAAGAGAATCTAATTAATTAATTTGATGATCGTACTAAGCATGAATTATCCATCATTTGCAGAAGTTTTCAATAACTTCAAGGATGAAAAGGGAGACTTCAATGCATCTTTTGGTGGAATGCTGAATTTATATGATCCCTCTTTCCTTTTGATGGAAGGTGAGAGTATTTTAGAGGAAGCAAGAGACTTTGCAGCAAAACATCTCAAGGAATATCTTGAGAATCATAACAAAGATGATCAATATCTTTCAATGCTTGTGAGTCATGCTTTGGAGCAACCCCTGCACTGGAGGATGCCAAGGATGGAAGCAAGGTGGTTTATAGAAGTATATGAGAGAGAAAATGATCACAATCCTATAATACTAGAGCTAGCCAAGTTGGATTTCAACATGGTACAAGCACTACACCAAGCTGAGATCAAAGATACTTCAAGGTGTAACTATAAGAGAAACAAACCAATTCTATATCAATTGACTTTGAAATTTTTGCATTAAGATGTCGCATAGATGTTACCATTCTAGAAAATTAACTAATTGCTTTAAATGTTTATAAGGTGGTGGAACAACTTGGATGTCAGCAAGAAATTGTTCTATACCAGGGAGCGAATCCTGGAGGATGCCTTTTGGGCTGTGGGGATGAAATGGGAGCCCGAGTTTGGAAATTTCAGGAAAATAGAGTCAAGAGCCATTCAACTAATAACATCGACAGACGATGCCTATGACGTGTATGCTACACTGGATGAAGTAGGGATTTTGACTGAGGTTGTTGATGGGTGAGTATATTTTATTTTTTACGAAAAAAAAGAATTCACTCATGTAATTAATTAACTTTTTAGTGAGGGTTGTAACATTTCATATATGGGTACTTTGCAGATGGGACCTCAATGAGATTGAGCGGCTCCCTGATTTCCTCAAGATATCATTTCTTGCTCTCTTTAACTCCGTTAACGAAACGGCTTATTATATTTTGAAGGAGAAAGGACCAAACGTTGTTCCTTGCTTAAAGAAATTGGTATTGATGAAATTCCATGTTCTTGTTATTTAGATCGATGTTCTTTTGTTGTTTCATTTTCTATGATAAACCAACGGAATCAATTTTTCAAGAGATAAAATGGGGCATCTATTATTCTAGACATGAACATTCAATAATATTCAAACTAGCTAGCTCCATGTAACATTTCATGTAATAATTCATTATATTATTTTTATTATATTAGAAAGATGAGAGGATCAAGAAAGGCTGAGTAAAACCAAACAGTCCCTAGTCTTATTATCACCTTGTATCTTATTAAGTTCTGTTGTAAATACTAATACGACTTCAAAATTGACACAGTGGGGAGATGTATGCCGAGCATATCTACAAGAAGCAAAGTGGTATTACACCGGATATACACCAAGTCTGCAAGAATACCTTGACAATGCATGGGTTTCAATGTCTGGACATGTTATATTAGGGCATGCTTTCCTCTTGACTACCGATCCATTAACAACAGAGATGGTTAAATGCTATATGGAGCATGGGTATCCCGACTCAGTTCGTTTCTCATCCATTATTTTCCGGCTTGCAAATGATTTAGGCACATCCTCGGTAAGTAATATATATTTTCAGTATCAATATTTAATTAGTACTAATTGAGATTTTAGTGTATGAGTGGTCCATATATATGCTTTTCTTCTTTAATATTATCTTTGCTTTAATGTTCCAAGATATTCAATTAATTATTTCCGTTTCTTTTCTTCTTTGATACAATCCTTAGCACGAGATTGCAAGAGGTGATGTACCTAAAGCAATACAATGTTATATGCGTGAAACTGGAGCAACAGAAGAAGAGGCTCGTGGTCACATCAAAAAATTGATATATGAGACATGGAAGAAGCTCAACAAAGAGCGATTTGAAACGAGGGCTTTCTCTTCAACTTTTGTGGAAATTACTTTGAACCTTGCAAGGACAGCACAGTGCAGCTATGAGCATGGAGATGGGAACGGCATCCAAAATAATGAGACCAAAGATCGCATATTTTCCTTACTTGTTCATCCTCTTAATTAATTAAGGAAGATGTCATGAATTTGGCTCTTCTTACGCTTAATTTAAAAATAGTAGTTATGTATAAGAAAAAAAACTAACAATAGTTCCTAAGGCCCATTAACTAGTTTCTAGTATGTTTCTATCCTATATGTGTAATAAAAGAAATAAGAAAAACATAATAGTATGCAATAGTAAGTTTGAATTGTTTGTGGCGGGCTCTGTGGCCTGCGGTTAGGCCTTAATTGGGCCTAGACTTTTGCCATTTACGGTGGGTGCCATTGCCGATTTGGTTTGGGCCTTGCTTTGGTGCCATTATTAAATATATATAGACAGAGTTGCTTACTTGCTTTGGTCCATATGCTTTTTTTTTTTTTTGCCCATCATAAAGTTTATGTTCAAAAGAATTCCCTAATATTTTTTTTTTGAAATTCACTAATATTTCCTTTTAAAGAAATACACGCTTTGCTTCTGGCACCATGATGTTCTTGCTGATCCCATAATCATGTGGACCGTAAGCTGTGGAAACTTAATCAACGCTCAACACATCAAGTTATCCTTGGTGGAATCGGATTCAATGAGAATGCCCACACTTGATTCATACCTCACATCACTATAAAAAAAAAAAAAAAAAACCTCACACCTGATTAAAACATATTAAATTCTCTCTTCGCGAACACAAATCGCTACTAGCTACTAGCAAAGGGTCGACCAACTATCACCAGTCACATATACATAAATGATTCATTAAAGCTAAAATTAGTTTGGCGTCTTAGGGACCAAACTAAAGATGAGGATCATAATTCATAAACACCTATTGTGATGCTGATATGATAACTACTATTTATAATGGGTTTTAGACCAAAAGAAAAACAGTATCTTCGCCTAGCTAGATTCATCGTGGAATTAGTTCTCTCTTATTTAAGAACATTTATTCCCTTAATTGAGTTGTACAAGGGTGGATGTTGTTGAAGCCTCTCGTAGTGTTTGATTTCAAAAATTCCTAGCTAGACGAGGGGATATTGATCAGAAAATCACTAGGCGCTGCGGAAATTGGACAAAGACCACATCGGATTATAATTTCCTTCAGTCACTCTCTAGTGAATATGTGGTGCGTACATTTATCCATATTTCATGTTTTAAACTAATTAATTATGCAGTAGATGTGTGCTAAGCAAGATTAATATCTCCACATATTACTAAATCTATATCTAATAAAAGTGTTGTGTTTGTGTAGGGTGAGACATACCTAGAACGAGCCCACAAGCTGAAAGCTGATGTAAGGATTATGTTTGAGAAAGCGTCGAATCCTTCAGATCAACTTGAGCTGATTGATATTTTGCAAAGGACAGGGTTAGCATATCACTTTGAGGATGAAATAAAGCTCTCATTGGAGAAAATCTACGATAACTATGCTAGGCAGGATAATATGCAAGTGAAGGAGAATATATATGCCACTGCTATGGCATTCAGGCTTTTAAGAAATGGTGGTCATATTTTGCCTCAAGGTCTTCTCTATCTTTTCTTGTCTTTCTTTCAATAAATTATCTAATTATCAACCAAAAAGAGAATGTAATTATAAAAATTTGATGATCATGCTAAGCATGAATTCTTCATCATTTGCAGAAGTTTTCAATAACTTCAAGGATGAACAAGGGGACTTCAAGGAATCTCTTGGTGATGATATCAAGGGAATGCTGAATTTGTATGATGCCTCCTATCTTTTGATGGAAGGTGAGAGTATCTTAGAGGAAGCAAGAGATTTTGCAGCAAAACATCTCAAGGAATATCATGAGAATCATAGCAAAGATGATCAATATCTTTCAATGCTTGTGAGTCATGCTTTGGAGCAACCCCTGCACTGGAGGATGCCAAGGATGGAAGCAAGGTGGTTTATAGAAGTATATATATGAGAGAAAAAATGATCACAATCCTATAATACTAGAGCTAGCCAAGTTGGATTTCAACATGGTACAAGCACTACACCAAGCTGAGATCAAAGATCAATCAAGGTAATTATAATTACGAGAAACGAAGCAACTTTGTACCAATTCTAGAGCGCGTTAATTAAGATGTGGCATTGACGTTACCATTCTAAAGAATTAACTAATTACTAATTACTTTTATGGACCACATCGGAATATAATTTTCTTCAATCACTCTCTAGTGAATATGTGGTGCGTACATATATACTTGTCCATAATTTCATTGTTGTTAACTTACATTGTAAATGTGTGCCAATTGCTATGGTCAGGCTGCAGCTTTCCCATTGTGGAACGATTTGGATCTTGGTAAGAAATTGTTCTATGTCAGGGAGCGAATCATGGAGAATGTCATTTTTACTGTGGGGAAAAAATGGGAGCCCGAGTATGGAAACTTCAGGAAACTAGAGTCAAGAGCAGTTCAATTAATAACATCGATGGATGATGCTTACGACGTGTATGGTACGCTGGATGAAGTAAAGATTTTGACTGATGTTGTTGATGGGTGAGTATACTTTATTTTTGAGAAAAAAAAAAAAACTGATTCCTGTAACCAATTAACTTTACTTTATATTGAGAGTTGTAACATTTCATATATGGCTGCTTAACAGATGGGACTTGAATGCAATTGAGCAGCTTCCGGATTTCCTCAAGATATCATTTCTTGCTCTCTTTAACTCTGTTAACGAAGTTGCTTATTTTATCCTCAAGGAGAAAGGAACAAATGTTGTTCCTTGCTTAAAGAAATTGGTAATGTAATTTAGATATAATCGGGCTTATATACTACACATGGACATTCAATAAAGGCTGTGTAAAACCAAACAGTCCCTAGTCTTATTATCACCTTGTATGTCATCAAGTTCTGTAGTTTATAATAATATGTCTTCAACATTGACACAGTGGGGAGATCTATGCCGAGCATATTTACAGGAAGCAAAGTGGTATTACACTGGATATATACCTTCCCTGCAAGAGTACCTTGAAACTGCATGGCTATCAATATCCAATCATGTTATATTAGGGAATGACTTCCTCTTGACTACCAATCCACTAACGCCGGAGATGGTTAAATCCTATATGGAGCATGAGTATCCGGATGCAGTTCGTTTGTCATCCATCATTTTCCGGCTTGCAGATGATTTAGGAACGTCCTGGGTAAGTAATGATCTATATATTTGTGTGTGACAGTTTTATTAATACACTCACGTCCTTAAATCTTAATTATAAAGTCATAATTTAAAATCAACATTAGTATTACTAGATAAGTACTGAAAGAGTGCGATTCTTTTCTTCTTTAACTACCATTATATATCTTTAGTTTCATGTTCTATGGTATTGAGTATAATAATATTTTTTTTCTTCTTTTTTATTCTGTTTGGTTGAATCCTTAGCATGAGGATGTAAGAGGTGATGCACCTAAAGCAGTAAAATGTTATATGCACCAAACTGGAGCTACAGAAGAAGAGGCCAGGGAGTATATCAAATGTTTGATATATGAGACATGGAAGAAGCTCAACAAAGAGCGATTTGAAACAAATTCCTGCTCTCCAACTTTCATGGAAAGTGTCTTCAACATTGCAAGGGCAGCTCAATTCTGCTATGAGTATGGAGATGGGTACGGCATTCAAAACAAGGAGACCAAAGATCGCCTACTTTCCTTATTTGTTTATCCTATCACATAGGAAAAATGCCATTTTCCCTCCTCTTTATAATTATGAAATATAAATTAAGAATAAGACTAAATAAATTTCATGCTGGTTTTGTATGACCATGAATAATGTAAATTATATGGAATCCAATGGATATTATGGGACTATTTGAATCTAATCTCTTAAAATCTAAATTTAGCAGAAAATTTATTAGAATACACACGCATTTTTGTGGGTCCAGCGGCCCGCGGTTAGGCATGACTTGGGCATGGGTGCGTTTGCCCGTTGCTCTGGGCCTTGTTTTGGTGCCCGGGCTAGGGTGTTGCTGGCCCAAGTAGAGTGGATATGGAAATTTGTCATTAACAATTCTTATTTTGGGCTTAAGAAAGGAACATTTCTTTGTAGAGAGAGAGTTAGAAAACTGATCTTGGGAATTCAATAAGGACGGTACTCGTCTAATGTGGTTTAAATTAACGATTTTAAAACTAATCTTGCAAATTAGATTATACGTCTAAGCTTATGTGTTTCACCGAAACGATGGCTCCACAGTGGTTATCAGGCTGCTACGCTTACTAATCAAACCCAATATTTGAAATGCAATTTCTTGACAAAGCCAAAATTTTTCCCCATTAATTTACCTACTATCATCAGTCACATTCATGATCCACAAAATTCAAAAATAATTTGGCATCCCAAATGCTACCAAGCTGAGGTTTGGCGTCTTAGGGACCAACTAAAAATGGGGATCATAACATCTGTGGTGATGCTGATAAGATAACCATATATGATAGAGAAAAAAAAAACAATATTTCTACATAGCTAGATTTTTAGTCAAACTAGATTTTTTTCTACAATTAAGAACGATTTTTCTCTTAGTTGAGTTGCACAGGGGTGGATGTTCAAGCCTCTAGTAGTGTTTAATTTCAAAAATCCCTAGAGGAGGAGTTATACACATATTCTTGTCGAAGTGTAGCAAGACTCAGCTCCTTCATTATAGCTTTTTTTCTTTCTTTGGAACCTTCATTATAGCTTATAGATGCGTGTTTATGATTAATTTCTATTAGTCTCGTAATTAATGCAGCGCAGCAGATTTCCTTCTTCCAAGGGCAATTGTGTTGTGTGTTGTGGACATGTTTCAGGTCTATAAATATAAGCGTTTCATTGAAATCCTTCATCAAACGACTCACGCCTGCCTCCTCTCAATAGAGTAATTCGTATTTACCAAAATGAGTTTTCCAATACTCACTTCATCATTTCCTCAAGCCAATATTATACCAAGACTGCCAAATGCTACCCGCCTTTCACTTGGATTATCAAGCAATGCTACTCATCTCCCTTTTCAGGTTCGACGACAGGTTCGATCCATGGCAACCACCACCCAAGATATTGATCAGAAAATCACTAGGCGCTGCGGAAATTGGACAAAGACCACATCGGATTATAATTTCCTTCAGTCACTCTCTAGTGAATATGTGGTGCGTACAATCTATACTTTTTAAACTTATATTATATCGTAGATGTGTGCTAATTTCTACAATTTCCCTATTGTGCGATTAACAGCAAGATTAATATCCCCACGTATTATTAAATCTATATCTAACAAAATTGTTGTGCTTGTGTAGGGCGAGACATACCTAGAACGAGTTGACAAGCTGAAAGCTGATGTAAGGATTATGCTCGAGAAAGCCTCGAATCCTTCTGATCAGCTTGAGCTAATTGATATCTTGCAAAGGACAGGGTTAGCATATAACTTTGATGATGAAATAAAGTTCACATTGGAAAAAATCTACAATATTTATTCTATGGAAGGTAACATGCCCGTGAAAGAGAATATATCTGACACTGCTAGGGCATTCAGGCTTCTAAGATATGGTGGTCATGTTGTGTCTCAAGGTTAATTTGTCTCTCTTGTCTATTCTTGTCTTTCTTTCAAGAAATTATGTAATTATCAACAAACAGAGAATTGAATTATTTTCTTAAAAAATTTGATGATCATACTAAGCATATGAATTGTTCATCACTTGCAGAAGTTTTCAGTAACTTCAAGGATGAAAAAGGAGACTTCAGGGCATGTCTTGGTGATGATATTAAGGGAATGCTAAATTTGTATGAAGCCTCTTATCTCTTGATGGAGGGTGAGAGCATTTTAGAGGATGCAAGGGACTATGCAGCAAAACATCTCAAGGAATATCAGAATCAAATTAGCAAAGAGGATGATCAATATCTTTCGATGCTTGTGAGTCATGCTTTGGAGCTACCGCTGCACTGGAGGATGCCAAGGGTGGAAGCAAGGTGGTTTATAGAAGCGTATGAGAGAAAAAATGATTGCAATCCTGTAATACTAGAGCTTGCCAAGTTGGATTACAACATTGTACAAGCACAACACCAGGATGAGATCAGAGATACGTCAAGGTAATTATAAGAGAAACAAAGCAATTTTGTATCGATTGACTTGAATTTTTTTTCCAGAGTGTCAAGGTGTCGCGTTGATGTAATTAGCTTTCTATAAATAATTTACAAACTAATTGTTCTAATTCTAAATGTTTATAAGGTGGTGGAACGATTTAGATCTTGGTAAGAAATTGTTCTATGCCAGGGAGAGAATCCTGGAGGATGCCTTTTATGCTGTGGGGAGGGCATGGGAGCCACAGTTTGGATATTTAAGAAAAATAGAGTCAAGAGGAAATGCATTATTAATGCCGATGGATGATGCTTACGACGTTTATGGTACGCTGGATGAAGTACAGATTTTGACAGAGGTTGTTGATGGGTGAGTGTTCATTTATTCTGAAAAAATAATTGATTCATATATGTATTCAGTTAACTTTTACATTGAGGGTTGTAACATTTCATATATGGGCGCTTTACAGATGGGACCTGAATGCGATGGAGCGGCTTCCAGATGTCCTCAAGATAGCATTTCTTGCTCTCTTTAACTCCGTTAACGAAATGGCTTATTATATTCTGAAGGAGAAAGGAACAAATGTTGTTCCTTGCTTGAAGAAATTGGTATTCATGATATTCCATATCTCTTTCTCTTCCTGATTCAGATGTTGTTTTTCTTGTTACATTGGGAATCCTACGAAACTAATCAACAATGTACGACCACTAACCCACAAACGTTAGAGGTGCCAACAAGACCACAGGTTGCAGGCTGATTCCGATGTTGTTTGTGTTTCGTTTTAGTGTCTTTGTAGGACAATAGCACAAATTAATGCACCATAAATAAGCTCAAAGGAACATATTCTTTATTATCATCTTGCATGTCAAAAGTTCCTTAGTAAATAATATTATGATCTGAAAATTGGCACAGTGGGGAGACCTGTGTGGAGCAAAATTACAAGAAGCAAAGTGGTTCCACTCTGGATATACACCAACCCTCGGAGAATATCTGGAGAATGCATGGTTATCAGTTTGTGGACCTGTAGAACTAGGGCATGCTTTCCTTCTTGTTACCAATCCATTAACACCAGAGACAGTTAAATCCTATATGGAGCACGAGTATTCCACAGCAATTCGTTTCTCATCCATCATTTTCCGGCTTGCAAATGATTTAGCCACATCCAAGGTAAGTAACTACGTACCATAAATGAGCAATTAACATTTATGGCATTGATAATATATAGTGTTGATTCAGATATTTCTTTATTCTTTAATATTATGTTTTTTCCTCATCTCGTATCCGGAGTTTAGCCCTGATTAATTCGGATTTGACCTAGGTCGCACACCTAATTAATTATGGTGGTTGAGTATTTCATTGCAGATTTTCTACATGACATTCGATTAATTATTTCCATTTCTTTTTCTATTTTGGTTGAATTCCTAGGAAGAGATAGCCAGAGGTGATGTACCCAAGTCAGTACAGTGTTATATGCATGAAACTGGGGCCACGGAAGAGGAGGCTCGTGAGCATATCAAGGATGTGATATACGGGACATGGAAGAAGCTCAACAAAGAACGATTTGAAGCAAGTCCTTCCTCTTCAACTTTTATGGAAATTGTCTTGAACCTTGCAAGGACAGCCCAATGCTGCTACGAGTACGGTGATGGATATGGCATTCAAAACAAGGAGGCGAAAGATCGCCTATTGTCCTTATTTGTTCATCCTCTTAACTGAGGACAATGCCATCTGTCTCACCTTTATTATGACACTAGGGTCATGTCTAGTGTGTTTCCATCTCTATGTATTACTACAAAAGAAAGAAGAAAAGAATAATGGTGATGTAGTAATAGTAATTTCCTTTTTTCTATGACCAGGAATAATGTAATATCCTTTCATCAAAACGAAAAAAAAAAGAATAATGTAATATACCATGTGATATATGGAATACAAAAATGTTATGGCCATCTCTTTTTTCCCCTTGTTTTTTAGTGCCATTTTTTCTTGGGTATTTCCTCCGTTAATTGAACCCATCACTGATCACCCCCTCTTTGATGAAACTCGAAACAATTATCTGTTGGGCTTGAAGCATGGTGGGCCACTTTGTTTAAGCCGTGGAAACAGTTTGAATTGTTTACGGTGCGCTCGCTGGCCCGCAGTTAGGCATTACTTGGGCAAAGACTTATTTCATTTATGGAGGGGTGCGATCGGCCCATTTGTTTTGGGCCAAGTTTTGGTGCCCACGCTAGGAAATATTTTTTACAAAATATAAAATATTTTAGGCCCTAAGAAAAACATTTTCTTTGAAAGCATGCTAACAAAATAAAATTTACAAAAAAATTATAAAGACGTAAGTCCAACCATAAATACATGGGATATAGCCTACAACTCTTCCTTGTTTTTTCATCATAAAAATTATTTTCAAAAGAATTCCTCCTAATAATATCAGACTTTAATGATGGCTGCTGTTTTGGAATGACTGTTAGTTATATATTTATATACTATTTCTTTTCCAATTTTTTGATATGCTTCCTTTAAGTACATTTGGAATGATTTTCATGAGGAAACAGTTTGAGAAAGAAATACACACCCAAAATATTTTCTCCAAAAACTTTCCTAAATATTTTCCTTATACCAAACACCATTGATAAAAGAAATACAAACCCTTTGCTTCTAGCACCATGATATTGTTCTTGATCAGATAATCGTTGTCAACTGATCATCTCAGAGGAAGTAGTTACTAGCAAATGGACCAACTATCACCACCTGTCACATACATTCATGATTCACGAAAGTCAAGACTGATATCGCATCGTAAAAGTTAAGTACCAAACTGAGGTTTGGCGTCTTAGGGACCAACCAAAAATGAGGATCATAAATAACATCTACGGTGACGCTGATAAGTTAACTACTATATATTTTTTTGTTAGTGGATGATGAATTGGTGGGATTTGCGAGCTGGATCCATGGCAACCACCACCCAAGATATTGATCAGAAAATCACTAGGCGCTCTGGAAATTGGACAAAGACCACATCGGATTATAATTTCCTTCAGTCACTCTCTAGTGAATATGTGGTGCGTACATTTATCCATATTTCATGTTTTAAACTAATTAATTATGCAGTAGATGTGTGCTAATTTCTACAACTAGCCTTCTGTGTACAGATTAACAGCAAGATTAATATCTCCACATATTACTAAATCTATATCTAACAAAAGTGTCGTGTTTGTGTAGGGTGAGGCACACCTAGAACGAGCCAACAAGCTGAAAGCTGATGTAAGGATCATGTTCGAGAAAGCCTCGAATCCTTCTGATCAACTTGAGCTAATTGATATCTTGCAAAGGACACTGTTAGCGTATCACTTTGATGATGAAATAAAGTTCACATTGGAAAAAATCTACGATATTTATTCTAAGGAAGGTAACATGCTCGTGAAAGAGAATATATCTGACACTGCTAGGGCATTCAGGCTTCTGAGAAATGGTGGTCATATTTTTTCTCAAGGTTAATTAATTGATCTCTCTATCTATTCATGTCTTTCTTTCAAGAAATTTATTATCTAATTATCAACCAAAAGAGTATCTGATTAATTAATTTGATGATCATACTAAGCATGAATTTTCCATCATTTGCAGAAGTTTTCAATAACTTCAAGGATGAAAAAGGAGACTTCAATGCATCTCTTGGTGATGATATCAAGGGAATGCTGAATTTGTATGAAGCCTCTCACCTTTTGATGGAAGGTGAGAGTATCTTAGAGGATGCAAGAGATTTTGCAGCAAAACATCTCAAGGAATATCATGAGAAGCAAATTACCAAAGATGATCAGTACCTTTCAATGCTTGTGACTCATGCTTTAGAACTACCCCTGCACTGGAGGATGCCAAGGATGGAAGCAAGATGGTTTATAGAAGTATATGAGAGAAGAAATGATTGCAATCCCATAATACTAGAGCTTGCCATGTTGGATTTCAACATTGTACAAGCACAACACCAAGAAGAGATCAAAGATGCTTCAAGGTAATTATAAATTTATAATACCCCTTTAATTAGTATCAAATCTAGTATGAAATGAATTCAACTCAATAATAATTAAAGATTTATATTCATTATAAATTCAACCCCATTGATTGGTATAGTTTCAAAAAGGAAAAAAAAAAGAATAATCAGTACTTTCCTGTTTTAAATGTTTTTTTTTATGCTAAATGTTTTAAATGTTTATAAGGTGGTGGAATGATTTGGATCTCGGTAAGAAATTGTTCTACGTCAGGGAGCGAGCCTTGGAGATTGCTACTTCCCTTGCGGGGATGAAATGGGAGCCCGAGTATGGAAATTTCAGGAAACTAGAAGCAAGAGCTGTTCAATTAATAACATTGACAGACGATGCCTACGACGTGTATGCTACCCTGGATGAAGTAGAGATTTTGACTGAGGTTGTTGATGGGTGAGTATGTTTTATTAGAGCAAAAAGGCAATTGCTTCATATAATAAATGGAGCATGCACAGTTGTTAGAGTGCCCACCTTAATAGGTGCGGATTGAAGCCTGAGAGAGATTAATCCTGTGTTGACGGGGATACTCTTCTAGTATAAAAAAACTTTGTATTGCGGATTGTAACATTTCATATTTGGATACAGATGGGACCTGAACGGGATGGAGCGGCTTCCGGATTTCCTCAAGATATCATTTCTTGCTCTCTTCAACTGCATAAACGAAATGGCTTATTTTATTCTGAAGGAGAAAGGAACAAATGCTGTTCCTTGGCTAAAGAAATTGGTATTGATGAAATTCATATTCATGAAATTTCTCCCTTTTTTTTTCTGTTATGTAATTTAGATGCTGTTGTTTCATTTCTTTAATAACCAACAGAATCGATTTCAAGAGAAAATTTTGGCATATATACTTCACATGGACATTCATTAATATTCAAGCTTTTTTTTTTGATGCTATTAATATTCAAGCTTTTTTTTTTGATGCTATTAATATTCAAGCTTTTTTTTTTGATGCTATTAATATTCAAGCTTGCTCTGCTACACCATGTAACATTTTATTTAGAAATTTATTATATATTGGCAAAGATGGGAAGATCCCAAATTTGTACCTCCAATTAGGCAGCCACACACAGCATCATGTAATAATCCAAAGGACGAAAGAGTCCCTATTCTGAATCTCTGATTATATATATAATCTTATATGTCTACAGTAATTTTTGTTTTTGGTGAGAATATGTCTATACTAATTAAAAACTACTAAAATGACTTCGAAATTGACACAGTGGGGAGATCTATGCCGAGCATATCTACAAGAAGCAAAGTGGTTTCACACTGGATATACACCAAGCCTGCAAGAATACCTTGACAATGCATGGATTTCAATATCTGGACAAGTTATGTTAGGGCATGCTTTCCTCTTGACTACCGATCCATTAACACCGGAGATAGTTAAATCCTATATGGAGCATGAGTATCCCGACGCAGTTCGTTTCTCATCCATCATTTTCCGGCTTGCAAATGATTTAGGAACGTACTGGGTAAGTAATAATTAATCCATACCCGCCGCCTGTAAATTCTTTGACGACATCGATATAGTGTTAGATAAGTAATGAAAGAGTGTGAATGGTCATATATGCTTTTCTTATTTAATAACCATTACTTTTATTTTCATGTTCTATGGCATAAGTATAATAATTCCTTTTCTTCTTTTCTTCTTTTTCTTTTTTTGGTTGAATCCATAGCATGAGCAAATAAGAGGTGATGTACCTAAAGCAATACAGTGTCATATGCACGAAACTGGGGCCACGGAAGAGGAGGCTCGTGAGCATATCAAGGATGTGATATACCACACATGGATGAAGCTCAACAAAGAACGATTTGAAACAAGCCCCTCTTCTTCAACTTTCATGGAAGTTATCTTGAACCTTGCAAGGACAGCCCAGTGCTGCTATGAGTATGGAGATGGGTATGGCATTCAAAACAAAGAGACCAAAGATCGCATATTTTCCTTACTTATCCATCCTCTCAAATAGGAGAAATGCCATTTTCCTCCTTTTTACGTATAATTTTTTATTCTAAAACGATTCTAAATAAATTTAGAACCATGAACGATTCAAAATAAATTTCATACTACTATTTAATGACCATGAATAATGTAATCTCCCAACGCGATACGTGGAATCCAATGGATATGTAATAATTCGCGCACATATGTATAATATTTTTATTTTCATGTTATATGTGAATAGTAATTCGCTTTCTTCTTTTTTTCTGTATCCGTAATTAGAGCTACAGAAGAAAAGGCTCATGAACACTTCAAAACTTTAATATATAAAACATGGAAGAAGCTGAATTTAGAGCGATTTGAAACGGATTACTTCCCCCCAACATAATATATACTCGACGAAACATCAGTGCGTACAGGTTCATAAAAGTGTGAATAGCAGTTATCTTTTGATTTTTAAAAATTTATAATAGAGTGAATAGTGACGATCTCAAATAAAAGCTTCTACTAATAATTGATGCCCAAGGCTTGTTTTATAGGGGCGGATCCAAAAACAAATTTTAGAAGGGCCAAAGTTATAGAAATCATATATAAAGAGGGTACAATTTTAAAAAAAAAATATACAAATTACATATAGGGAGAGTGGAATTTTTCAAAAATCACAAAATTAAATAAAAGAAGGTGAGGTTGGCCGTAAGCTGTCGCGATTGAGTTGAATTTTAAAATTTATGTGATTAAAAAACTTCTAATTCTCGCTTTTGAACACAAATAAAATCGTTGCTAGCAAAGGGACCAACTATCACCAGCCTGGTACATTCATGATTCACGCAAGTCAAAATTAGTTTGGCATCGCAAAAGCTACCGAACTGAGGTTTGGCGTCTTAGGGACCAAACCAAAGATGAGGATCACCATTCATAACATTTTGTGGTGACATCGATAAGATAACTAATGTACGAGATATGGAAGAAGCTCAACAAAGAACGATTTGGAACTAGTTCTTTTCTCTCCAATTTTCATTGAATAATTAAGTTCGACAACGATAAGACAGCCAAATGTTACTCGCCTTTCAGCTTCGACAAGTTCGATCTGGCAACCACTCATCTCCCTTTGTCAGGTTCGACGACAGGTTCAATCCATGGCAACCACACCACCCAAGATGTTGACGATCAGAAAATCACTAGGCGCTCTGGAAATTGGACAAGGACCGCATCGGATTATAATTTCCTTCAATCACTCTCTAGTCTCTAGTGAATCTGTGGTGGTACTGGTACATATGAAATTTCATTGTTTTGGAGAGCCCTTTATCTGTGAAAGGTCACTAATCCCTCATGTCTCTGTTTATTTCATTATTCAGTTTTGGAAATGTTGTAGCTAAAAAACAAGCTTCATATTAAGACATCTTTGTATTCATGTGTCACCTGTGGAAGACAGGGGAGGGTGATGCGCCTGCAAGGAAGTTGACTTGCAAGGCCAACGAATATATCAAAAAAATTGCTATATTCTCGCGAAAAATTATCTTCTGTTACTTTGAATTATGGGAATCCATGAGACTTCCACATCATCCTTATCCATTTATCCTTAGTCCATATCTAGTATAAGGAACTGTACTGATGCAAATGGCTTAAACTTGCCCTACATTTACCTAACATTGTACAAAACCTGTTACCTATATGTGGCATTCAGTATAACCACATATATTGCCTCTTTCTGCAACAATATTTCTTTTTATCATAACACGTGATACAATTTGATTGGTTAAATACTTGAAAAGACATAACTGATCACGAGTTTCAATCTCTTCGAAGTGGGAATTAAGGTAATATTTTCACCTTGATTTATAGTAGTGAAATTACTTTTTTTTTTTTTAATTTTGTAAGAACATTTACTCTCTTAATTGAGTTGTACAGGGGTTGATGTTGAAGCCACAGTAGTCTTTAATTTCAATTAGAAGGAGGAGCCCTGCAAGCAAATACTTATGGAATAAAGAGGTAACTACCTAGCAAGCCCAACTATTGCTATATCGCTTGTCCTGGGAACTGTTTGAATAGCTGCTATTCGCATATGAGTGTGTAGTACATGTTTTGCATGTGGATCGTCTAGTGGAAATCTGTTAGCAGCACACCCGATCCTTCTTGATATGGAATTGTAGGGGTAAGGGAAGAAGAAGAAATCTTTGATTGGTTATGCTTTACCTAATGGGTATGATCGATATTTTGTTTTTGAGTAAAAGATAAATATAAGGGTAATGCTATGTGCCACTACATACATCACCCCTGAAATTTTCAGGGGTGATGTGGCATCCTATGTGTTTAAATGATAAATTTAATGATTTAGTGACTAGATATATATTTCTTTTTAAATTCTTTTTTATAAAATAAAAATAGAAATGTAATATCTCTTTCTCTTACCTTCTTCCCCCATTACTCCTCATAAAACCGGCGGCGACTGAAGACCAGGCCCTCCTGCGGCAGCTTTCTCCCATGAAAATAAAAGCTTTATCTCAGAAAAATAAAAAAATTAAGACAAATAAACAGTTATTTTCTTCTTAATTGCTGTGATACTCAAAATCAAATCAGTTCATGGTGGCTCACTCCAACGTTATCGATCTATTTACACTCCTCAAATTTTAGGCAAATCTTGTAAAAGTTACAGAGAGGAAATCATAAATTTAATTCAATTTTATGGACTTAGCTTACAGATTAATCCCTCTCTGGCAGAAGAACCTCAAGGCATTCGTTATTTCTACCATGTCAAGATGTGATTGATTTTCTTATCCCTATCCCTAGGTTTGATTGGTGGCTATCTCTTTCAAAAAAATGGAGAAGATAACTCATCATATCCGTAGGACGAAACCCCTGCAAATAGCATACTCAGAATTACAGTGGTAGAAATATAAATCACAATGAAATCTCATGTGAGTTTTTCTTTTTCACTGATTTTTATTGTTTTTCGATTTGGAATTTCTTTTATCCATCTGAAAGAGAGCCACCATGAGAGGAAGACGTCTTCGCCGTTAGGAGTGAGTAATAGGAGAGTAATGGGGGAAGAAGGTAAGAGAAAGAGATATTAGATTTCTATTTTTATTTTATAAAAAATAATTTAAGAAAAAATATATATCTAATCACCAAATTATTAAATTTATCATAGGATGCCACATCACCCCTGAAAATTTCAGGGGTGATGTATGTAGTAGCACATAGCATTACCCTAAATATAATACAACTTTGAATAATATAGTTTTTCTCCAAGAAATATTATTACATCTGATTTATGATTCATTATCATAAAATAATAAGCTTAGAAAGACATCAAGTCCAAGTATAATACTCGGGATAAACCAAACGACAAAACTCCTGTCTTATCATCACCAGCATTCTATGGGTTTGCATACTTCCTGTCAGTCTTTATCACGAGCATGCTAAGTTGCTATGGGTTTTTGCTAATATTAAATTCTTCCCTCTCGCCAGACAAAATTGGATATTTATTATATATTCTAACAGGCCGGGTAAAATTTGGATTTTTACCGGGACTATTAACGTCGTTATACAATGATTTACCGAATGAATCAATCTTGGGTAATTAATTCAAGGTAAATCGGGAGTCGTTTTTCGAAACCGAGAGTTTTCCCGCGCTCGTGATTTTCCCGCGGATTTTTCGAACCTAAGTTGGTATTTTTCGGGTTTCGGAATTTCTCGGAAAATCACACCGTTCTGGACCGGATCGGACTCGCCCGTAATATGGACCATTTGCATTATTGCTCACATGCTTAATAGTAAAAAGGAAAAAAAAAAGAAAACCAGTTTAAAGCCGGTGGAAAGGAACCAGGAGAGGAAGAGAGGAAAGAAAAGAAGAAGAAAAAAAGAGAGAAAAGAAAGAAAGAAGAAAAAAAAAAGAGAGGAAAAATAATTGAAACCGGGAAAAAAAGAAAATCAGAGGGAAATAGAAAAGAAAAGAAAAAAAAAGAAAAAGGAAGGGGAAGGGAAGAGCAGCGCCGGCCACCGCCACCTTGCGCGCCTCCACCACAGCACCACCACCTCTCTCGCCGCTCACCGCTGTCAGCGACCCCAAGCGACGTCTCTGCTTGCGCCTTTCCTCGTGCCGCCGCGTTCTCCTCCTCCGTCGCGACGAAGCCGCCGAGTCCACCACCTTCCAGCCGCTGCTGCCCGTCGCGAGCAGGCCTGCAGCCGACGCCCGGACCCGCCGGTCCTTCCTTCTCCCTCGTCGCCTCGCCCCGTCAGCCATGCCGCTCGCCGTCCGCGCCGCCATCCTTAGGAGTCGATATCGAGCAGTTCCTGTGGAACCGACTTTGGACCGATTGATGTTTCCAGAGTTGAGTGATCGGCTAAGGTGAGGTTAAGTAAATATTTATTTACATCCCGTGATATCAAGTTGCTGTTTGTTTACTGAGTCCAATGATGCTGGTATGATACTTTGTGGCTGTGTATGGTTTGTTGTGTGATGAATTATGTTGACAATTGTTGCCGCTGATGTTGATTGTTACTGTTGATATAATTGATGATGTTGGGATTGTGGATATAAGTAAGATTATTGTAGTTGTTGACTGTAGAATTGTGTGAGTTGAGTACCGGGGGTACTATTATGTGATGACAGTATGGTATTGATTATTATCCAGACAAGCGGAGAGGCTGCGAGCCTGCTCGGGATAATGAGATAATGGTTGAATGATAGAGATGTAGTAACTAGTCGAGGAAAAAGGAAATAATAAAATTGAATACACTTAGACATCTAGTGAGTCACAGTTAAATGTTGGAACAGCCAGATGGTAGTCTGATTTATGGTGCTGGGGGAGAGTGTGCTTGGGGTCTGCTCCCTGTCTGTACCAATTATTATTTTTAGGCGCTGGGGGAGAGTTAGTGGTTGGTCCTGCTCCCTGNTCACCAGTGTGTATTTAAGGTTTGTGAGAACCTTGGTTAATTGTTGTGTTGTGACTTGGAATAGTTACGGTGTATGTATATGTATATTTGCTTATGGGTTTACCCGGTGGGCACTTCGGACTCACCCCTCACCTGCGGGCTTTCATCCCGTAGGTTGAGTTATTTGTGGTTCAGGTATATTGCATTCCAGACAGGCTGCGGCGTCATCCCTTAGACAGGGCTTGGATCCATAGTTTGCATGTGTCGCATACAGTGTTATTGAGTTATTTAAGTCTTCCGCTGTGCAATGTTTTCGCTACTATTGGGCCAATGGGCCGGATTTGTTACTTATGTTGTTTTATTATTTGGGGCCGTTGGGCCGAGTTATGGTTGTTTACACTGTACGCTAGGCCTTATTGGGCTGGGTTGTCACAGTTCCGGCTTGTGTTTACTGTGTACGGTAAATACGGGTCGGGGCGTTTCATTTTGGTAGCGGAGCGGGCGTTAGGTCTTGTCGGGCAGTCTTTGTGTGTTTGTTGTCTTGTTTGCATAGTTGGCTCTAGTTGTTTAATATTATACATCATTTAGTTAGTGCATTATGGATCCAGTCGTGGGACGCCAGCTGTCGTGGAACATACACATATGAGGTAAAAGATGCCATAAATAAGCGGAAATACTAATATTATTGATACTGCAAATACTGAAAGTACAAAGGGAGATATTAATATTTTGATTAGAAACCGAAATAATATATTGATATTTTATATTTTATAAAAAGGGAAATAATACATTGATTTTTAATAATTTATAAAAATAGAAATACATTTAACGATTCGGAACGACGTTGACACGGAAGATGTTTGGATCGCTGTTGACATTGACCGTGACTCTATCGCTCCAAGAGAACCACATGCCGCCTCTGTCGCGCTGGCCATGAATCTCGAACCAGTTAGCTTGAGGGAATCGGAGTGGAATCAGACCGTGATCGTCTCGTGGTTGCCACTGCGTCTCCGTCAGAAGAACCATGTTCGGTTTATACTGGTTCTTCAAGTCCCTCAGGGTGCGTGAGAACTCTTGTGCACGTCTTGCCACTCCTCTGCAGTTCGACACCAGTAGCCGTACCTTTGGCCAGGTTGGAGGTAGCCGAGTCATTCTGGGTATGCTCTGGGCTGTCATTGAGAGCTGGTAGTAAGCGCCTTGCTCCACAGTTTGGCAAGTGGACTCCAGGTTGAACTCTTGAAGCCTATCCTAGATGAAGAACATCACGGAGTTTGCTGAGCCGTAGTATGAAGTCCTCAGTGTCCCATGGTCCTCTAGGAAGAACACCTCTTCCATGGGAGTGACGAAGAATCTTGAGGAGTAGAGCTCGTCGACAAAGACAAGGCGTGGCATTCTGCCGAGCTCGTTCGGTAGCTCTTCAGCACGTTCGTTGACCATGCTGTAAGCCAGTCGGTTCCTTCTGCCAAGATTGGCACCTTCGACAAAGAACACCGACGAGGGAGCAGGCATCTTGATTTGGACGTGTGGGGTTTTGTTGTGAACGTGGTGTTTCTTTTGCTTTAGCGTTTTGTTGCTTTGATTGCTTTAGATGATTTACACCTCACCGCTCCTTCTTTTATACTCTTATGGGGAGCGTGATTACCGTTTTTGATTTTCAAGATTTTGTTTTTGAATTTTACCGTTGCTTTATTTAATGCTTTGTTACTTTACGCGTTTTCGGCTACTAAGCCAGTGTTTTACAGCTCTTTTTCTGACTCACGATTTCTTACGCCCTGGCTACCTTGGTGTTTCTTTTGATGGTGTGTCATTATTTTCTTGCATCTTTTATCACAAGCATCCGTGACTATTGATGTTAAACGGATGGGGCCGTATCTCGAGTAGAGCGCATGTGCGACAAGCTCACAGCTGTTCGGACATCGTGGAGAGATACGAGCTTTGACAGACGTTTTTGGCCCATGCGGAAATGGTGAACAAGTGGGTAACGTGTCTTTCGAGGGACGCAGGACGTTCCCGTGAACATCGCCTTGCCAGTTAACGGATGTCTTCCTCACGAGGTTCACCGACGTCACCGTTAACTGTACGTGTCACGTTTCTCAGGATTGAGAATGGACACGACCGAACTAGAGCGCCGAGCATGAAAACATATCTTGTTTTAATTTCTTTTTGTTTTGATTTTGTTAAACGAGTTTTGTTTTATTTTTAATTTCTTTATGTTGGTTATAATTCGTTTTATCGGTCCTGTTTATAACATCATTATGTTCGATTTTATTCATGACGATTTTGTTATGTTTTAAATATTTTGTTTCTTCTCAGTTAAATATGAATTTTCATATCTTAATAAGAGAATTTGTAATCTAAGAGATTTGATTTCAAAAGGAAACTTATTTTATTAATACATAACAGTTTTACATCGGAGAAGAAGTACCCTACTGAGTTACTTGCTTCTCTAAGTCTTTTACAAGTTGCTGGACATTCCTCAGGTGAGGGAACAGCTCCGCGCACGCCAGTTCAATTTGTGCCACCGCCGAGCTGATCTTCCTCAGGGAGATGTTCAGTTGCGTCAACTTCTGCTGCGGTGTGCTGCTTTCAGCTATCGCTTTGCCTTTCTTGTCCTCAGCTTTCTTGCCGGCACGCTTCTTCCGTCGCTATAGGGAGACCACCATGTGCTCCTCCAGGCCGATGATGTTGGTCTTGAACCGTTTCTTCGGAGGCTCTTCATCGGAGCTTGATTGGAAAGTCGTGCCGCCGATGTAGCTGTTGTTCTCGGAGTCTGAGGTCGTTCGAGAACGAAGTGGAGAGTCCATGGCTGAGAGTGAGTGTCTCAGCTATGAGGTTTGGTATTTATAAGCGGATGAGATATCGCTTAAGGGTATAAGCGGTATCTCATGTTGAGTTTGGACACCTGGCAGAGTGTGCCAAAAGCTTACCGTGGTAGGAACCACGGATAAGACGGAATTTCAGGGACGAAATTCTTTTAAGGGGGGTAGAATGTAACAGCCCGAGTAAAATTTGGATTTTTACCGGGACTGTTAACGTCGTTATACAGTGATTTACCGAATGAATTAATCTTGGGTAATTAATTCAAGGTAAATCGGGAGTCGTTTTTCGAAACCGAGAGTTTTCCCGCGCTCGTGATTTTCCCGCGGATTTTTCGAACCTAAGTTGGTATTTTTCGGGTTTCGGAATTTCTCGGAAAATCACACCGGAAAGTAGCTAAGGAGGTATCGGTTATTTTCTGGACCGGATCGGACTCGCCCGTAATATGGATGATTTGCATTATTGCTCACATGCTTAATAGAAAAAAGGAAAAAAAATAAAAAAAAAAAAGAAAACCAGTTTAAAGCCGGTGGAAAGGAACCAGGAGAGGAAGAGAGGAAAGAAAAGAAGAAGAAAAAAAGAGAGAAAAGAAAGAAAGAAGAAAAAAAAAGAGAGGAAAAATAATTGAAACCGGGAAAAAAAGAAAATCAGAGGGAAATAGAAAAGAAAAGAAAAAAAAAAGAAAAAGGAAGGGGAGGGGAAGAGCAGCGCCGGCCACCGCCACCTCGCGCGCCTCCACCACAGCACCACCACCTCTCTCGCCGCTCACCGCTGTCAGCGACCCCAAGCGACGCCTCTGCTTGCGCCTTCCGTCGTGCCGCCGCGTTCTCCTCCTCCGTCGCGACGAAGCCGCCGAGTCCACCACCTTCCAGCCGCTGTTGCCCGTCGCGAGCAGGCCTGCAGCCGACGCCCGGACCCGCCGGTCCTTCCTTCTCCCTCGTCGCCTCGCCCCGTCAGCCATGCCGCTCGCCGTCCGCGCCGCCATCCTTAGGAGTCGATATCGAGCAGTTCCTATGGAACCGACTTTGGACCGATTGATGTTTCCAGAGTTGAGTGATCGGCTAAGGTGAGGTTAAGTAAATATTTATTTACATCCCATGATATCAAGTTGCTGTTTGTTTACTGAGTCCAATGATGCTGGTATGATACTTTGTGGCTGTGTATGGTTTGTTGTGTGATGAATTATGTTGACAATTGTTGCCGTTGATGTTGATTGTTGCTGTTGATATAATTGATGATGTTGGGATTGTGGATATAAGTAAGATTATTGTAGTTGTTGACTGTAGAATTGTGTGAGTTGAGTACCGGGGGTACTATTATGTGATGACAGTATGGTATTGATTATTATCCAGACGAGCGGAGAGGCTGCGAGCCTGCTCGGGATAATGAGATAATGGTTGGATGATAGAGATGTAGTAACTAGTCGAGGAAAAAGGAAATAATAAAATTGAATACACTTAGACATCTAGTGAGTCACAGTTAAATGTTGGAACAGCCAGATGGTAGTCTGATTTATGGTGCTGGGGGAGAGTGTGCTTGGGGTCTGCTCCCTGTCTGTACCAATTATTATTTTTAGGCGCTGGGGGAGAGTTAGTGGTTGGTCCTGCTCCCTGTCTGTGCCAGTTTTACGTGGAGGTACCAGGGCAGGGTCCACGGGCTAGCTAGCTTGACTACCAGGCGACGGCCATCATTTAACTTGTGATAGGGGCCCTGATAATAAAATTGGAATAGCGTGTCTAGAATCACCAGTGTGTATTTAAGGTTTGTGAGAACCTTGGTTAATTGTTGTGTTGTGACTTGGAATAGTTACGGTGTATGTATATGTATATTTGCTTATGGGTTTACCCGGTGGGCACTTCGGACTCACCCCTCACCTGCGGGCTTTCATCCCGTAGGTTGAGTTATTTATGGTTCAGGTATATTGCATTCCAGACAGGCTGCGGCGTCATCCCTTGGACAGGGCTTGGATCCATAGTTTGCATGTGTCGCATACAGTGTTAGTGAGTTATTTAAGTCTTCCGCTGTGCAATGTTTTCGCTACTATTGGGCCAATGGGCCGGATTTGTTACTTATGTTGTTTTATTATTTGGGGCCGTTGGGCCGAGTTATGGTTGTTTACACTGTACGCTAGGCCTTATTGGGCTGGGTTGTCACAGTTCCGGCTTGTGTTTACTGTGTACGGTAAATACGGATCGGGGCGTTTCATATATATAGCACGTTATATATCAAGACAAATTTTAGAGATCGCACCTGGCATTTTGAAAGAATACAAACAAAATATTGGCTTCATATTATATCTTCATTTTTTTATACATATTTGGTTTAACAAAATTATAAAAATATGAATATAGATTATCTCTTTTAAAAAATAATGATAAAATGATAACATCTAAAGAGTAACTTTTTAATTTATATTAATTATGATTTTTTTATAGATTTTTATCATTAATTTCTCTATATTATTTTACATAATTAATAAGTTGGCCTAGCCCAGCTCGGCGAGGAGTTGTCTATATATAAGCGTTTCATTGAGATTGATTAATTATCAGATCAAAGGAGTCACCCCCTGCATCCTCTCAATAGTAATTCATATTTTCCAAAATGAGTCTTCCACTAGTCACTTTTTCATCATTTCCTCAAGGCAATAGTTTACTGCCAAATGCTACTCGCCTTCCACCTGAATTATCAAGCAATGGTACTCAAGATATTGATCAGAAAATCACTAGGCGCTCTGGAAATTGGGCAAGGACCACATCGGATTATGATTTTCTTCAATCACTCTCTAGTGAATATGTGGTGCTTACATTCATCCATATTTTCATGTTTTAACTAATTATATTGTAGATGTGTGCCAATTTCTACAACTTGCCTTTTGTGCAGATTAACAGCAATTCTAACAAAGTGTTGTACCTGTGTAGGGTGAGGCACACCTAGAACGAGCTGACAAGATGAAAGCTGATGTAAGGATTTTGCTCGAGAAAGCGTCGAATCCTTCTGTTCAACTTGAGCTAATTGATGTCTTGCAAAGGACAGGATTAGCATATCATTTTGATGATGAAATAAAGTTCAAATTGGAAAAAATCTACGATATTTATTCCAGGGAAGGTAACCTGCCCGTGAAAGAGAATATATCTGGCACCGCTTTGGCATTCAGGCTTCTGCGAAATGGTGGTCATGTTTTGCCTCAAGGTTAATTAATTGATCTCTATATTATCAACCAACAGAGAATCAAAATATTTTTTTAAAAAAAAATTGATGATCATACTAAGCATGAATCCTCTATCATTTGCAGAAGTTTTCAATAACTTCAAGGATGAAAAAGGAGACTTCAGGGCATGTCTTGGTGATGATATTAAGGGAATGCTAAATTTGTATGAAGCCTCTTATCTCTTGATGGAGGGTGAGAGCATTTTAGAGGATGCAAGGGACTTTGCAGCAAAACATCTCAAGGAATATCAGAAGCAAATTAGCAAAGAGGATGATCACTATCTTTCGATGCTTGTGAGACATGCTTTGGAGCTACCACTGCACTGGAGGATGCCAAGGGTGGAAGCAAGGTGGTTTATAGAAGCATATGAGAGAAAAATTGATTGCAACCCTACAATCCTAGAGCTTGCCAAGTTGGATTACAACATTGTACAAGCACAACACCAAGATGGTGGTTTTTTCTTTTCTACTCTTGGTACCAGTAAGTATGAATCTCTTCTGGGTTTCGCACTTTGCCTTGCATGTTTCGTCCACTTTCTAATACTAGCTCCACCATACAATATTTTATTTAAAAATTAATTACTTTTATTATAAGGCTGTCTAACCAAAGAGTCTTTCTATTCTTCCATATAGTCTGACTGTACAGTAAAAGCCCTTTCGGTTTGAAACTTGCACACGCCCGTCCATATAGTCTGACCAAAGAAAAAATCCCTATTCTTATTATATCATCTTATAAGTCGATAGTAAATACTAATATGACTTCAAAATTGACACAGTGGGGAGATCTATGCCGAGCATGTCTACAAGAAGCAAGGTGGTATCACACCGGATATACACCTATCCTGCAAGAATACCTTGACAATGCCTGGATATCAGTCGCCAATCATGTTGTGCTGGGGGAGGAATTCCTCTTGACCACCAACCCATTAACACCGGAGATAGTTAAATCCTTTATGGAGCCTGAGTATCCCGACGCAGTTCGTTTCTCATCCATCATTGTACGGCTTGCAGATGATTTAGGAACGTCCTGGGTAAGTAATTAATATAATCTATAAATTCTTTGACATCGATATAGTGTTGGATAAGTAATGAGAGAGCGTGAATGGTCTTATATATTCTTTTGGTTGTGTAATAACCATTATTTTTATTTTCATGTTCCACATATCATAATAATTCTTTTTATATATTCTTTTTGGTTAATCCGTAGCATGAGGATGTAAGGGGTGATGTATCTAAAGCAATGGAATGTTATATGCACGAGACTGGAGCTAGAGAAGAAGAGGCTCGTGATCACATCAAAAAATTGATATATGAGACATGGAAGAAGCTCAATAAAGAGCGATTTGGAACTAGCTCTTTCTCTCCAACTTTCATTGAAAGTACCTTAAACGTTGCAAGGACAGCTATGTGCTGCTATGAGTATGGAGATGGGTATGGCATGCTGAACAAGGAGACCAAAGATCGCCTATTTTCCTTATTTGTTCATCCTCTCAAATAAGAAAAATGCCATTTTCCTCCTTTTTATGTATAACTAGGAAATATAAATTCCAGGGGGTGTGCACAGAGGCGGAAAAACTGATGGATTTGGCGCTTGTTCGGGCAGTGATGTGGATTAAGGCTTTGCAAGGCAGTGTTCCCTTTAGTGTTTCTGTGATTCTATCTAATGCAGATTTCCTGAAGAACTATAAAGCCACTAGGCGGAAATTCAAGCGACTTTCGCGCGCCTGAGGTCTATCTTTGGCTGGCTGGCTATTAGAATAGTGTTTATGTAATTAGCAGCGTGTTGTACTTCTGCATTCGATCCCGATCTGCAGATACTGATGTATATACCTTGTATTTTATCAATAAAGCAATCGTTATCATAAAAAAAAAACTAGGAAATATAAATTACGAGCAATACTAAATAAATTTCTTATTACAATTGTATGACCATCTTCCCCATTCATTCATTAAATTCTGTAAACTTTCCACTTTCAACAGCCTGCATTCCTGCTCAACAAATTTAAAGTGGGTGCTTAACTCATCGACGTTGTTTTGCAATTGCAGCTAAAGTTCACGTTCCAATTTTTGCCTTGTGTTTCGGTTAATCTTCACAACCAAATCTGCTTAGTTTCTTGGTTAATCCAAGTTTAGTTTCCGGTTGAATCCGGAGAATTGGTGCTCATCTTTGATGATGCAAGCGATGGTGGTTGATGGTGACTGCGGCAGCGGCGGTATGGCAAGCGAAGGTGATGACAGCGACAGGGAAGAAGGCGGCGATGACGACGACGGGACCTGGGTGTCGTGTTTGATAATTGGATCTGGTATTTCCTTACTAGCCAATATAGATATTGCGGTGAAAGCCCAGTTGACAGAGCTTACGAATCTATGGCGTCCAAATGGCAAGATTGCTTTCAGCAGCTGCTCAAGTCATTAAAGCCATTCCAAGATTGCAAGGTTTGTGACCTCATGATTCATCATCCGAGGAGGTGGAATGAGCCACTTATCAGGGCCCTTTTTCTTGCACATGAGGCAGACACCATCTGTGGATTACCGCTTCCTGACGGACAGAGGGATGATCAATGGTGCTGGTTCCCTACACCAAATGGGGTTTTTACTGTAAAAAGTGCCTACTACATGCATAGATCCGCAACACTCGCTATGGGAGAAGGCGGTGCCTCTACATCTGGTCAGGGGGGACCTGCACAAATGTGGAATAGATTGTGGAAGCTCAATGTTCCTGGAAAGATAAAACATTTTGGATGGAGGGTGGCTCATGGAATTTTACCAACTGCTGCTAACTTGGCACGAAGACGCATTATTCCAACTGACAGGTGCCCTTTATGCAATCTGGACTGCGAGAGCGAGCTTCATGCTCTTCTTTTTTGCACCAAAGCAAAGGAAACCTGGGAGAAGCTGAATGGGAGGCCGAACTGGGAGCTGTTCCGAGGTATGCAGGGCATGGAATGGATCAACTACCTACTGAATGTAATATCGTTGGATGAAGCTGGAAGAATATTGACCATTGCTTGGGCCATTTGGTTTGACAGAAATTGTGAGAGATTGGGTGACCCAAGGAAAGATCCAGTTGCTTCCTTAGCTTTTGCTATTTCGTATTGGGAGCATTTCAAGCGAGTTATGGAAGAAAAAGGCCGTGGAATGCATGGTTGTAGTACCCCTGCGAGTGCTGAACAGCAAGGGGTGCAATCATCGCTCCTACTTCAAGTGGATGGCGCCTTATTTCCTGAGCTTGGTGCAGGGGGAACTGGGGGCGTTATTCTGAATGCAAATGGTGAGTGCCTGGCTGCCTTTTCTAAAAAACTACAGGGAATTCGAGATCCCCTGGTGGCGGAGTCCATTGCAATGAGGGAATGTTTATCTTTAGCATAAATGTGTGGATTTAATCACCTGAGGGTTGAGACTGATTCACAGCTGTTGGCACAACGTCTAGCCCCTGACACCCCAAATGACCTGTCTTATCTTGGTTCTGTGTTTGCGGACATAAAGTACATGCAGATATTAGGGGCGATGGATTCGCTACAGTATATCCCTCGCAGCTTAAATAGGAAGGCTCATAGCCTGGCCCGACACGCACAAAAAGTAGTTGATGTCTCTGTTTGGCTTGGGGAACCCCTCACTGTTTGTAACGCTGGTATGCTTTATGTAACCCTTGGGCTTTAGTGCTCACTTATGAATGAAACTTATTTCATCAAAAAAAAAAAAGTCATTAAAGCCATTCCTCATCCTTGATGTCTCTTTTGGTGAAAAACAAGGTCAAAACCAAGTCTATATGCGTATTAGTTTTGAGTTATAATATTAGTTCATGTTGTAAGTTCTCTATTATTAGCATTGTTTTATGCTTGTTGCTTTCAAGGCACACAATGTTTGTGTGCTATGCTCAGTATCCTCACTCTGGTATATGTAGTATTGTATGCTCGGTTCTATTATTTGCTATCAATACAAGATGTCTTTCCACCGAAAAAAAATTAAAGTGATATCTGTTCCTTGATGTTGCAAATAATATTATTTTTGACGTGTTAAATATAAGCCAGTCTACCAAAACTGTATCATTTAAGTGTGATTTGTGAAGGAGGGTCACTTTTCTACAATTATTTTTTTAAAAAAAGGAGTGTCATATGTGTTTTTTCCGTTTTTGATATTAGGGGGTTTGCCACTAGTTTTCTTTGGGTGTGACAACTGACAACCGTTCCATATGTCTACTGTGGGCTTAGTGGACCGGGGCTAGGCATGACTTGGGCTTCGAGTTATTTCACTTAAGGTTGGCGCGATTGTCGACTGCTTTGGGCCTCGTTTTGGTGCCCTGGCTAGATGGATGTCCAGGTCAGTGGCCCTAGTGGAGTGGATATAGAAAGTTGTACTTAACAATTTGTTATTTTGGGCCTAGAAAAAAAGAAGATTTTCTAAGGAGAGAGACACCAAGAAATTTCTTACAAAATAAGCTTACCAGCTACAATGACATCGAATCTGTACATCAAAAAAAAAAAATGGCATCAATCTAACCATAATCCACTGTGTGTTTACCGAGGACAAAACTTCCTGTCAGTCTTATCACGAGCTTTCTGTGTGTTTGCTCACACTGGATTCTTACCTTACATTAAACATTTCCAATTTTGGCTTACAAACACGGTTCGTCGCTGGATGTGTCTCTATCAGCGGGACAACAACATTATTGGTTTCATCAATCTTGAGAAATATTTGTTTTTTTTCTTTTTTGGTAGGAATAGCATTAGTCAGAGACAAAAAAGATGACCTGCAGTGCAAAACAAAAAAAAATAATAATTTTACATTATTTTATGTTGAAAAAATTTAGATTGAACAGAATTTTTTTGGAGTCTTGGGTCGGATAGGTCACCAAACATTGACTAATGTAATTTAATCATCGAGAATCAGATTTGCATATTTAATCTTTTTATTAGTATAATTTGATTGAGCGCAAATGTTGACTTTTGCATATTTAGTATGCTTCAAGTTGTCTCTACATAATGAGCGTTTCATTGAGAATCTCCGTTAAACGAATCACCTCTCCCTATAGTAATAATTAGTACTTCCAGTGTTATCAATTTGTAGTTTATCAATTGTTGCCACTTCGTACTAAATCCATCATTATCCATTGTACTAACTTGAAGATCAAGGAAACTTGAAGATCAAGTAGAGAGTTCATGGAGATAATCCAGAAAGAAAGAGGAAATCAAGGGACGTGAAGCTGTTTTTTTTCTTCATTGTACTATCCTATTGATGTAAAAAATCCAAGGAATGCGGCTCTGACGACGATCCCTACCCATGGTCTCTACCCTTCGAGGACGAAACCCACCTGTTTACCTCCATCAAACCACCAAATCCATCACCCGCCCACCGCCCCAAATCACCTACACCTTACACACCAACCCCAAATCACACCCGTACCTTTATTACCCTCAGAAGCGTAATCAAAACCAAGAGAAAAACACGATGCAGTCATCTCCCCTCCAACCCCACCCCATTCCACTCCCACCCCAACAACAACATCAAACCGCCTCGTAAACTACAACATCTCCCTCAAACCTCCACAACACCACAACCTCACATCAGACCCTAAGACACAACAGTTTTCCAAGTGGAATCAGGATACGGCGGGAAGGCGCAGAGAGCAAGGACCGGCGGTACTAGATAGCAGCAATGGCGAAGAGATGAGGATTAGAGATCAAATAATCAAACCTTCTTTCTTCTCTAGGTGGCCGAGGCACAAAGTTCAAGAGGCAGTTGATAGTAATAGAGCCGTGAGTATTTATCTACACAACATTCCGACAGGATGGTCTGCTTCAGATGCTTTCAAGGATATGTTGAAGATCGGTGCAGTTATAGATGTATTCATACCTGGGAAATTGTCCTAGGGAGGAAATAGGTATTGTTTTGTCAGGTTTGAATTTGGGGGCAGTGCGAGCGTCTTGGTCTCGAAAATTAATGGTTCGAAGGCTGTGAATGGCATGCTAATTGCCAAGGTGGCAAGAAGCAGACGGGTTGCCATGAAAGATGGAGGCCTTAGGAGGAGCTCTGGATTCAGATGGATCGCTCGACCGACAAGGCTTAAGGAGGGGTGCTCATATGCTCAAGTAGTGGAGCGTCAGCCTGTCGCTAGTAATAAGTCTGAAACTGATCAGAAGTCCACAGGGAAGGTTATTTCTTTTGCTTTCAATCCGACCGAAGAGTGCCTCAACAGTTTGGGATGCTGTGCTTTCGGACTGACGAAGAGCGGTATCGATGTGCCAGAATTGACGAAAAGTTTTAGCCTAATATCAAACTCCTCGGTGGAGATTAAGAGATTGGGAGGGAACTATGTCCTTATTTCTTTCGAATCCAAGGAGGCGATGCAGTCAACAATGGAAAATAAATCAATATGGGAGAACAAATGTTTTGATCTGTTGAAAGAATGGGAAGTAGGCGATTGTGCAACCCAAAGAGATTGTTGTTTGAATATCTATGGGGTGCCTCCACAGGCCTGGTGTGATGAGTTTTTTGAGCTGATAGCGGCGAGGTTTGGCAGATTCATCAAAACACTCAACGATATGAAATCAAGTAATGACTTGGAGGTGGCGCGTGTTAAGATTTTAACAACCTACAAGGATCAGGTATATCGTCAATTTAGGGTGTTAATCTCAAACATTGCTTATGATATCACGGTGATGGAAGCGCAACCTAGCTCTTTGGAATAGTTTAAATACGAAAGTGTGGGACGGTTGAGGGAAGTGTCTCAGAACTCCAAAATGTCGCCGGCAACTGATCATAGTTTGAGTTCTTGCCCGGAAAAATTCACCCCCAGGTGCTATGGTGGCCAGAGATCAGATAATGGCAGGGAAGCGCCATTTGAAGGGTCCCAGGAACCTCTCGGAATCTTGGATACAACGAGATACTTGGAAAAGGGCAAAGCCTCATGCGGTCAGGAGGTGGTGGGACAAAGAAATGTCATTGGTCAAAAGAATGTTAGAGGTTCGAGGTCGGAGGATGTCGAGGAAGGAAGAGTCAAAGTTCTAAATGAAAAGCTACAGAATAAATCCCCTAATAGGCCTAGGGTAACGAGAGGTAAGGCGCATGCACAAAATACAGCTGCTGACATGCACCATGCGTCCATTGAGGACGAGGCAGGCAGAGAGGGTTCAAATAATATTGGGCTGAGTATGTCAAAACTTGAAAGCCCATCAACTTTTGTGAAGGAGAGCAGCTCAAAAGAGGTCAGTACGGCAAAGCCCAATAATGGAAAAATGGAGTTGTGGGATAAGGGCTTTGAGAAAGCCTCTTTGGATGTCCAGGAGGGACATTACTCCGATGACAAAACGGTGGCGCACCAAGATGAAGGGTTTAATCTTTCTTTGAAAGAACTACAACGCCAATTTCGATTGTTACAGATGATGAAGACACAACACAACAGAAGATATGGGTGGGGAAAATCTGGAAAGTTGAAGAAATACAAGAAGCTCAGTCAAGGGGGAGTGGTGAGATCGTGAAAAACTGGGGATAGTTCCACCCAAGATTGTGAGATTATGATTAGTAATCAGAGAGCCAAAGTGGAGTCCTCTTCATCGGCTTTCTCCTTCAAATCAGTTGAGGTAGATAAAACATTGGAGCTAGGGAGAAAGCTTGGTCTCAAAGTTGTGGGAAGCCAAGAGAGGGTTGAGAAGCTGGTGGAGGGAATGGTGGATCAGGAAGGGGCGGCATGGGTGCAAGCTCGTGCAGACTCATAATTGTATTACTTTCATCGGTTAGCTCCCTGCGCGTCTTTTTCAACTTTTATGTTTAGCTTGCTCGCTTGGAATCCTAGAGGTGTTGGTTCTGTTTAGAAACAAAAGTGTATTAGAGATTTGATGAGTAAAGTAAATGCCAAATTTGTGCTGCTATGTGAGACAAAGTGCTCTGGATGGAGCTATAGAGATTTCGCTAAATTGTGGAGTGGAGGTGAGTTTGACTTTGTGGAGGTATCAGCTGTTGGAAATTCTGGAGGCATTTGTTTCTTATGGGACGTTGATTACTTTAAGTGTTCTAGAAGTTTTGTTGGCCTTCATTGGATCTTTGTGGAAGGAGAGGTTAGGGAGGGTGTGGAGATATCAATATGTGGGGTGTACGGCCCAAACGATCTTGAGGAAAGGATTGGACTATGGGAAGAGCTGCTGGAGCTAAAGCGGGGGGTATCCTCTCCATTATTGTTGATTGGTGATTTTAATGAAGTGTTGCTTGCAGAGGAGAGGCTGAGTGGGAGGGTATACCCGAGGGGCATGAAGGCATTTTCAGAATTAATTTCAAAGGCAGAACTATGTGAGGTGGAACTTCAAGGAAGGGTGTTCACGTAGGGAAACTCGAAGTCAGCTAGTAAGATCGATCGTGCTTTTTTCGATGCAGAATGGTTCACAATGTTTCCATCCATTAGGCTGTGGGTAGAAAGTAAGGATGTATCGGATCACTGCCCAATTGTGCTTGGTCAACAACACCAAGATTGGGGGGTCAGACCTTTTCGCTTCCTAAATTGCTGGATGTCTCATGAGGGTTTTGATGAGTTGCTCAAATCTGTTTGGAGGGAAGCATGCAATCAATTTCCTGGAAAGTTTTGTATGATCAGGAAACTTGGTTATATTAAAAGGGCTTTGAAGGAATGGAATAAAGAGGCCTTTGGTAATGTTGAGGAAGGTATTAAGGAGCTGAAGTTGAAGATTGATAGGCTGGATAGAGTGACAGACTCCAGATCCTTAAATGAAGATGAATGTCGGCAACTACGCCTATGGAGGTTTGAATTGAGCAAAAGAAGAAGGCAGAATGAGTGTTTGTGGCGTCAGAAATCGAGAGTGATGTGGCTAAAGTCAGGAGACAAGAATACCAAATTTTTTCATTTAACGGCATGCAACAGGGGTAGAAGAAATTCCATAAATCAGATTGTCGCTAATGGGAATACTTTGAAGAATCCTTCCGAAGTGAAGCAGGCGGCCAAGCAGTATTTTGAGGAGCTTTTTAAACCGCCATCCGAGGAAGGTCTAAAATGGGAGGGGATTCCTCTCAAGAAAATCTCGGCGGATCAAACAAGAATCTTAGAGAAACCTTTTGACTTAAAGGAAGTGAAAGAAGCGGTTTGGGACTGTGATGGGGATAAAGCACCAGGACTCGACGGTTTTAACTTCAATTTCTACAGGAAAGCCTGGGACTTCATTGCTGATGATTTAATGGTGTTAGTCAACGATTTCTATGTCTCGGGTCGGTTACCTCAAGGTGTTAATAGTGTTTTCATCTCTCTTATCCCTAAGAAGAGCGATGCTGTATCTTTTGACGAATTCAGGCCAATATGCTTAGTGCATGGAATATATAAGATTGTGGCGAAAATTCTTGCTAAGAGGGTGAAGTCGGTTATGGGAGATGTTATAAGTGAAAGTCAGTTTGCTTTTATGGAGGGGAAATCAACCTTGGATTGTGCTTTTTCTGCTTTGGAAATGGTAAACATACTGAAAAAAAGGAAGGAAAGGGCTGTTCTTTGGAAAATCGATTTTCGGAAGGCGTATGACTCGGTCTCATGGCCTTTTCTTATGGATCTATTGGAAAATATGGGCTTTGGTTGCAAATGGAGAAGATGGATATGGGGATGTCTTAGCCGCACAAAAATGGCAGTATTGATCAATGGGTGCCCAACGGAAGAATTCGCTATATATAAGGGTTTGAAACAGGGAGATCCCCTATCTCCATTTTTGTTCAATATTGTAGCCGAGGGGATGTCAGTGCTGGTGAATCAAGCAGTGTGTATGGGTCTGGTAAAGAAGGTGAATTTCAACCAGGAAGTGCCGAATTTGCTCCAATTCGCAGATGATTCGCTTTTCTTCTCACCAAATGATCTGGACTCGTTGCTAAACTTGAAGAGATGCTTGCGTTGCTTCGAAGTACTCTCAGGGCTTAGTATAAATTTCCACAAGAGTAGTCTGGTGGGAATCAACATATCGGATCAGAGGACGAAAGAGCTGGCCGGGTTGCTTTTGAGTAAGGAGGAGCATCTTCCTATCACATATCTTGGTATTCCTCTAGGATAGAATATGCAGCATATAAAGGCAAGGGATGTGGTGATTTCTCGAGTTAAAAAGCGCCTTGCAAGTTGGAAAGGTAAATCTCTATCAATTGGTGGAAGAGTTACACTAATCCGAGCAGTACTTAGTAACCTACCAATTTACTTCCTATCGCTGTTTAAAATACCGGTGGGAGTGGCAAGGAAACTTGAGAGCATCCAAAGGAATTTCTTATGGAGTGGGTGCAATGACAAAAGGAAAATGTGCCTGGTTTCTTGGAATAGGATTGCAAAACCCAAGGAGATGGGTGGCATGGGAATTGAAAACATATCAATAAAGAACCGGTGTCTTCTTTTCAAATGGCTTTGGAGGTATGTTAAACTGGATATTACTTCCTCTAAAATCCCTGTGTGGGCGATGATGGTGCGAAATAGTTATAGATGTCACTCAGATTCTTCTTGGCCTGTTTTTTGCAAACAGAGTTCTTCATGGTTGTGGAGGAACATTGTTCAGTCTGGTGAGGAGTGTGCGAATGGCCGTTTTTGCTTTCAGGAAAGAATGAAGATGGTGTTGGGAGATGGAAATGTTGGCCAGTTATGGACGGATAGATGGTTAGATGGGGTATCGCTAATGGATGTCTTTCCAAGACTCTTTTCAGTCTCGCTTCACCAGAGGGCTGCCATTAAGGATGTTCTGAAAATGGAGAATGGGAATTGGGTTTGGGACTTGAGGTGGAGACGTCGTCTGTTCAGTTGGGAGGAGGAGGAACTGACTCGTCTTTTCAGCGTTTTGTCCTCTTTAAAGCTGCAGGTGAACAAACAGGATGAATGGTGGTGGCCGGAAAGTTCTGACGGTATCTTTACCGTTAAATCAGGTTACATTTATTCGCACCTATCGCAAACTAGTGCTGCTGTAAAGCCTTGGGTTTGGTTAGGAGGTGCACCATTTAAAATTGAATGTTTCATGTGGTTAGCAATGCAAAACGGGGTTGCTGCCAGGTCAGTACTCTTTAGGAATAACATCATAAGCTTTGAGGATGCACTATGTCCTTTATGTGAACTGGAAATGGAAAGTAGAGATCATTTGTTTTTGAACTGCAAAATGGTATGGAGACTGTGGTGTAAGTTGTGCAGTTGGTGGGGAGTTAGTTGGGTATCGCCCAATTGCCTTGAAGATCTGTTTGTGCAATGGATGGGCTTGGCTTTCTATCCTCGTCTTCGAGCAGCATGGATGGTAGTATTCTACAATACGATATGGTGCATCTAGGGGAGCAGGAACAAACTGATTTTTGAAACTAAAGGTATTGATTGGAGTTTGCTGGTTGATTCAATCTTTTTGAGAACTGTATCTTGGATCAAAGCTATGAATCCAGGATTCACTTATGACCTCCCTTCAGTCATCATTTGTTCAGATAGTGTTAAATCATGGAGAGGCCCTGTATGTAAGGAAAGGTATGTGTAGAAAAAGTGTATGCTCAGCTTAGCATAGTTCTGACTATTGAAGTCATATGTTTGATGCTTTAGGTTTTTCGTTCAAATGTTGTAGTACGTCTTTCTGAAGATGTTCTTTTATAAGTAAATAAATCAAATCGTTTCATCAAAAAAAAATGACAAATTTGGCGTGCTTTACCATTTCCATTGGAGAAAAGCACTTGTTTTAAAGTATTAAGGATCAAAATCAAAACTCCAATTGTCTACTTAAGCCGGTAGCAGTACCGTAATGATCAAGTAGTCACATGTTGAATCTTCTCGACTTTCTCCTTATTCAATTAAAAATTACAAAGTATCAGTAATGGCCTTAAAAGGAACACAGTTACCGGTCCTGAGCCGCCACGGTCTTCTTCTTTTGTCCAAGCCACGTCGTGGGAAACGAACAAAGTAGGAGGATGTTTTGTTTGATTTTCAGCCAAAAGAGAAAACTAGGGGGATGTTTGTTTTTTTGTTGCCGTAACAGCTACAACAACAATCAATCAATCAATGTAATATTAGCATTTTGCACCTAGCTAACACAAGAAGTATTATTACATCTCATCTATGATTTATTATTTTTTAAAAAAAAACTTACAATGACATCAAGTGAAGTGTAATACTCGAGATAAACCAAACGACAACCACCGGGGGTGGTGGCCCAGTGGCAAGGCCTTCAACCTGCCATGTCTAAGATTCGGGTTCGAGTCCCGGCGCTTCCAGTCAAGCCCCATAGTGTGATGCGGCCGAATATGGCCTTCCACACGGTGGGGTGCTGGCCGTTGAGCCCGGTGATTCCCCGGTATTATGACGCGTAGCAGGTGAGGGTGTCCGCTGGTGCCCCGGTTGGGCGGTCTCTCCTATGAGGAGGGTCTAATGCCAGGATGTAACCGGTATTGACCGGGGCCTGGA